>JYDO01000245.1:0-37008 GCA_001447755.1 Trichinella papuae | reverse complement strand
GCACCAGAGTTATTGATTTTCTTGTTATGTTTCATTTAAATAAAAAATACGAATATGGAATTTTGTTTAAAATAAACATCTGTGGTTATACATTTTGTGTAAATTGTATTAAATTTGTTTTTCAATATCTAAAGTAAACTGACTACTGGGTTGACTAAACATTCAAGTTGCAATTCTTGTATTACGATGGTTCAACATGCATTGTTTATTTTTCTCCCGTTCACCAGAGTTATTGTTTTTCTTGTTATGTTTTACTTAAATAAAAAAATAAAAATCTGGAATTTCGTTTAAAATAAATAAGTACAAATTGTAAAGTAAATGCAAAGGATTTCAACAACATCATAATAATACAGTAATACCATTACCTTATTACGTGTTTATGCATACTGTAGTGCACGTGGAATTCTTGGTAGTTAGAGAGGTTTTGGATATTGTTTTTTGTGTCGGTTAATTTTAGAACAGTGTTTTGAATGGTATTTTTTATGTAGTTATTTTAAAGTGAGTATTGTGAATTACTTTTCTGCTTCAGTATTTTAAGCATTACGATTATTGTTGACATATGCGATGATTTCTTTTGAGGGTTAAATTTCCAGAAAGTGAATGTTATTTATGCAGTTTTTATCCTTAAATTTTTGAAATTAATACGATGAACTTATTTGTTTTTTTACGTAATCATGTGGAGACAAAATTTCACTTTTACAAACTGAAAAACTGAGCGTTTTGTTATACATATGTTATGACAATTCTGAATAATTGACAGATGTTAACATTTATCAGAAATTCCTGACAAATGTTAACATTTGTTACGGGCTCTTTGACAAATGTTAATTGAATTTAGTGCACGCCGATTTGTTAAAATAGTGTTACACATTGTTTGAATCATTGGCACGATTCCAGGAAAAGTTGAAATGAATGTTGGTTGGAAGATGAGAGAATGGAGTTGCTTTATCTGCATTGCAGCATACTGAAATCATACAAGATCTTCTTGGAATTAATGTAGAAGGCGCCCAATCGTATTCTGGCTATAAATTGAAGAAGCGTTTCGAAGTTCTTCAAATGGGAGGAAAATTTCGATTGATCAGAAAAAGGAAGATTGAAAGCGATATTTGTTGACTTGTTGCTACATCTGATGAAATATTTGTCGCAATTAAAGCATCCATTGGACGGACTGGTCACGGCGGAGAGCGGAAGACGTTCTTAGAAATGAAGAAATGGGCAAACATTACATGTGATTTTGCTGCAGGCTTTACATAGACCTGCGTGAAAGATGCCACGAAAAGAAAAACAAAAAGGCGTCCAAACATCTGGTGGTTAAGCAGATACGGAAGTCCATCATCATGTCGTTGACTTGATCAACTTCCAGACTTTACCTGATGGTGATTTTCAGTACATCATGACCTACGTCAATCACTTTTGCGACCGTTGAAGTCAAAGAGAGCACCAGAAGTGGCCAGCGGCCATCTTGGCACTTTTTATTTGCTGCCCCAGCAATACTGCAGTCTGATAATGTTAACCATGAATTTGTCAACTCCATCATTGCTGAGTTATTTTCCCTTTCGCCAAAGACAAGGTTCGTCACTAAGGAGGCCAAGGCATCCTCAGAGCCAAGGCAGTGTTGAGCGTTTGAACGGAATCATGCAAGACAAATTGGCAATCTGGATGAAAGAAAACAACGGACAGTAAGAGATGGTCAGTGGAGCTGAAATTTATCCACTGGAAGATAAATATCAGCACTCATGCCACAACGAAGCGATGCAGTTTCAAGTCAAGGTAATGTTTGGTGAGGAATCTAGCGCTTTGCAGTAATAATAGAATGAGGAATTGTAACTCAATGATTATTTTTCATTGTTACTGTGACGCATTTAACTTACGCACATGACATGCTGTTTCTTTTACTGTATACTTTTGAGCATTAATATAATAATAATAATAATAATAATAATAATACAGTACAATACAATAGTTAAAGTTGCCGACTGCTGTAGTTAAAAATGAATGAAGAATTCAGTATTGTTTTGATTGGTATTTAATTATATATATACACTTATTTAATTCACAATATTATTGCTGAACAATAAATACTGAATTATTTTCAGCTCACACAGAAGATGACGTGCGTGCGTTTTCGGCTATAGGACGCAGATATATTATTTTATTAAGAAAATTACCGACTAAATGTATTTCAATAAGAATGGTAAGCTGAAAAATTAATACATTTATTGCTTTTTGAGCAAATTGTTTGTTTTTTAAGTGACAGCTTTTCAACGAATTTTCTCTGAAATGAAATTATCACTGAATTATTTCTTTTTTTAGCAGTGTTTTGATGGAGGTTACAATGGCAATGAATTTGTCAGCGTTTCAGATGCATGTAATTTTGTCAGATTGAAAAACAAAGATCAAATAAATAATAAGTATTGAAGGGCGTGAAGTACCCATTTCGATGTCATCTGCCGTTCATATGCGACGGGTAATTTTCAAACAAAATTGTATTTGTTTACAGCTTGTGCCAAGTTTTGTTTTGTATCCCACTTAGCTTGATTTTTATAAATAATGCGTTTTGCCGGTGAAATAGTACAAAAAATGATTGAAAAATTAAATTACTTTATTTTAAATTTGCTTTTAGTTTATGGAATATGGTTATGAAATTAGAGCAAGAAGCAAAGCAACTTTGAGAATGCTTTTTGCTGGAAACTTTACCATCGACGAAGGAATCGCTTGGGCGCAGCAGCTACGATTGCTGTTTTATTCTTATAAAATCCCTAACGCTCGACATAACTTCATCTGATGTATTATTATATGCTGGAAATATTTGTTTATATCTTCATCCTCGGACTTTGATTTCTGTGTAAGTATTGATTTGTTTGTATTTTATATTTGTCAATTTACTTCATTGCAGTAATATCTTTTATAGTTGAATTCAAACCCTTTTTTTGAAATGAAAGCAGAAATATTTACTGCTGCTGCTGCTGCTGCAAATCATTTTTGTATGCAAACTGTTACTGGCATGGGAATCACAATATAAGCAGTGCTCTATTGGCGAGAGAATTCAATTTTTAAGAACCATCAAGGCGGACTTCCGTAATGCTTTGTACAGTACTGCCAGGATATGCCAACTAATCTGATGGTGAGAGATAGTACTGATAAAGAAGAGATTGAAATCTTTTTCAGAGGGCAAAACCTCTGGTGTTTGACAATAATGATGAAGAACAGATGGAAATCAAAAATGAAAATGAAAATATCCAAGAACCATTAACTAATGAACCAGGTTGTTCAAACGACCACCATTTTCGACGAGTCAAGACTGCAGTAGCGGAAGGACAGAAGAAGTGTGTGAACTACGAGGTCAAAAAAATCTGTACCAGTGCTTGTGGTGGATGAGTGTGCTATGCTGAAGATACTGACAGTTGACCGCCGTCTAGCAGACCTAGTGGTGGTTATGAAGATCAACAATGGTATACACACCGTTGGCTGAAGACAAGGAATATTGGCATCAAAAACTACACAGCAGCAGACTTGCAGCTAATGAAGGATTCGTTGTTAATAACATGTGTCACCAAAAAGTTATGCCTGGCAAAGTTAGTCGTTTTGGATCGGATTCTGTTTCATGTTCTTGCTAAAAGTACAGAAATTCAAAAAGGATGAATTGCTCGAGGATTGAAAATTCCCCCGACTGAAAAATGAATGAAAGAGATGGTTATGTCGTTTAGCGTAGAAATAACGTCAGAAATGAAGAAGCAGCTAAAGGAAGTGAAGGAAAGTGCAAAAAAAAATTCTTTATCATTGGATAAATGGACGTCATGTGGAAACGTTGGGCAAACAACGTCATGCAACATTGTGTTTAAATGTTCACATGGTAAATCAAGTCTACGGCGTGATTAGCATAAACGATAGCGCAACAGCATCCAGAATTATTCAGATAATTTTCAAAAACAGTTTGGAACAGTTTGAATTAGACATGAAGTCTGATATAGTGGCACTTGTTACGGACAGCGCATTTGTGATGAAAAAAATTGGTCGTTTGCTTGGAATTACCAACTTTGATAGAATCATGGAATACATTTGGTCGTAGCGGACGTTGTATAATGTGTGAGTAACTATTGCTCAGTAGAAAATTTTAATTCTTCTTTAATACTTGGAAAATGAAGCTGAAATAAACAATGAATTTGATGTTGAAGTGGGTGATGTGGTGAAAAAAGTACGCAAAATTGTCGCTTCCTTTCGGCGATTACTAGTCAAAAATGATTGTCTTCAAAAGATGTGCGAGAACATGTTAGGGAAGAATTTACCGCTGATAATGGACAGTCATGTCACTTGGAATTCTATGTTGACAACGTTGCGAAGGTATTTGGAGATGAAGCACTGCGTCAAAAGTGCTTTGATAGAGGTTTGTCAGACTTTGATAATTTCCTTTCTGAAACGCAACTTACCTTAACATCCGACATCTTGAATGCTTTGGAGCCAGTTGCAGTGTGCGTCAATGCGCTTGGAAGAAAAGATTGTTCTTTAGCAACAGCCGAAACTGATCTTGAATTTTTGTTGCGATAACTCAAGGAGCAAAGCAGCGACATTGCCAAAATGTTATTTAATGCGAAGAAGAATAGAATAGAAGAAAGGAGAAACACATCTCTGTGCGGCTTATTCTGTTACCTTGATAATCTTTCAAACTACGTTTCATCATCAAGTTCAAACTGTATACTAATGTAATAGTATTACTAATCTCGACAACCTAAGCATCAACAGTCTACAGTAGAGATATATTTTTGCATAAAGTTGCTTTGACCTTGACGTGTTAGCGAACTTAATATAGCCGTTTGTGTACCTTCTGTGCGTGTGCGTTATCATTTTGTATAGTTATTCCTAACCGAATAAAACGTTGCTCCGTTAAATAAAACGACTGAGTTGTTGATTAAAAGCGTAAACATTACACTTACCAGACCGAATAAACGAGACATAAAGGCTACTGCGAAGGATCTGTTTGATAGGATGTTCAAAATCCAGGTAGAGGAAACAGAAGATATTGACGGCAATGGTGATGATAGCGAAAAAAGCAATCCTGATATAAGTAAAAGTATAGCGGATCAACTTGATACATTGATCAGAAGAGAAAATATTTTAAATGTGACCCGACTGATAGTTGTCCTTGCAAAGATATTATGAAAATTATCAAGGACGAAATGGCTGTCTTCGAAGCCGTTGCACAACGTCCAAAGACACTACAAATGTTATATGATGCACTTATAACTGTACCATCGACATCCTGCGAGGCTGAGTGAAGTTTCAGCGCAGCTGGATATTTCACTACAAATTACGATCGTCTTTGAAAGATGAAACGATTGATACGCTTTGTTTACTACGTTCATATCTTATGCAAAGCTAAAATAAAAGGAGTAACTCATTTAGCTAAATGAATTCGATTAATCGCAATTTATAAGTCATATTGTTCGTTATTCGAAAATTTTAAACGATCGAATGAAAAACCATGCCCTATTCAGTAAACTTATTTTCAACGTTTTTTTTGTTTTCGCCTTTCCTGAATTTATCCATCGAAAAGTATTCCAAATTTTAATTAGCAAAAGAATTTACAAAATAAAATTAACAAGAAACAAAATGAAAACTTTTGCAAATCAAATCAAGCAAATCAATGTTCTACGATGTCTCGCTGCAGCATTTCGTCCAGGAGGGCTTCCACCTGCGCTCGTTGATGATAGGAAATGCGCCTTGGGGAGCACCTCACCGGCTTGGCGTCGCCGGTGTGGATGGCGTGGCGTACCACGCTCGTCCGCACGAGGTCTTCGTCCGATGTGGACAACACGTCCGCGAACTCCCTCAGGATCGCTGCCAGTGCTGATCGATGCTTGTCGCTCGACTCCTGCTCACTGGGGAGCATCTTCTCCATGGCTTCCTGCGCTGGGTGGTTTGCCATAAGCTCAGCTGCGGGGATTCCGCTCTAACCGGGGCAACAGCGTGGGACTTCCGGAATGGGATGTTGCCCTGCCGCATCCTCAGACATCCCGCCGTTGGGTCCGGGGTGCAGCCGTGGTACCGCATGAAGTCCCACCCAAGCAGAATCTTATGGGACAGCTCCCTTACACACAGGACGGTATGCCGAACGGTCACCGATCTCCCAAATGCAATCTCCGTGACGCACGCGTTCGTGATTTCCAATTCGTTCCCGCTGGCTGTTTCGAGCCGAATCGCGGGTTTCGGGACGTCGCGCAGGATCTTCGAGTCCCGCATGAACCTTTCATCCGCCAGGGTTACCGCAGATCCAGTGTCCACGAGCATGTCGCACCTCACTCCACCCACGGAACCTTTCACAATCGGGGTCTCGATCTCGGGTAACCGTATGACGACGACGGGAAAAGTTCGGTCAGTAGTACTTGCTTTGCTCGCATGCTCGTCACGGGAGGAAGCTTGGCATTCCCTGCTGATGTGGCCCAGTCCACCGCATGTCCAGCAACGTCTGTTGCCTCTTTTCTCTGGCCGGCGTCGTCGCTGGGGGAGCGATCTGTTTGTAGCCGCAGGGGTGTTGCCCGTCAGCAGTTCCTTTAGCTGCCGCACCACTTCCGCCAGGTCTTCTCCCACTTCCTTGCCCGTCGTCACCGCGGCGGCTGTTGCTTCCGTGACCATTCCGGCTGGCTGCTCGTCTTCTGGGTGAGCGTCTGTTTTGACCGAGGCGACGCTCGTCTTGAGCGTGGTGAACTCTCTCACCACGCGCTCTTCCTTGGCCGCAACGTCGATTGCCTCCGCGGAGAGTCCTGCCTTGAATTGTTGCAGCAGGATTTTGTCGGCCGATCCGCTCATCTCAGGGAACGCCTTCGAGAAGAGCCTGCGCAAGTGACCAGCAAACACCCGCATGCTTTCACCCTGTTGCTGTTTCCGACTCGGCGGAGAACCTCTCTGACCCGTTGCGAACCCCGAAGGCTTCAAACAGGGCCGACTTCAGGCCATCGTAATCGTCCGTTTCCTGGACGTCCATGGCTCTCATTATGTCCCGTACATCCGCATCAGTATGATACTGAACAAGGGCTGCTCGTCTCTCCGGGGCTATACGGGCGGCACGGAAGTACACCTCCATGTCTTCGAACCAGGTCTCAACGTTCGATACCATGGTTAGTACCTCCGGCGGCTTAATCCATTCCGGGCCGTCGATCTTGCCGTGCTCACCATTTGTAGCGCTCGCTGGCGCTACGTGATTTCGGACCATCACTAGAGGTTTAAATGTTTATTAGAAAAAGCAGAAAAGAGCAAATACAACAAGGAAAGCGGAATCGCAGCCGCCCCACACCAATCACCCGACGATTCAAAATTGGCGTCCCCTGCTGTACGTTGTCCTACTAAAATATCACAGAGATGAGCAGGTACAATTCTGCTGTTCCGTCGTCACACATAATTATTTAGGTGAGAAGGGAGTTTACTTTTTATTATTTGTATATCAATTTACAGTAAACAACGCATCGTTAAGAATGACATTCTTTTCTCAGTATATATGCATTACAATTGAATCCAAAGTAATAACAACCAGGAAATACTTGACTTTGTTTAGTACAGTGATTCTCAAAGTGGGCGATATCGCCCCCTTAGGGGCGGTGGGAAGTAAGGGAGCACTTGGGGGGCGCTGGAAAATAATGGAACACATTGGATAGGGGGTGCGCTGGAACACATGTTTTCTTTTGTGTTCATATTGATATTTTTTTCAGCCGTTGTTTTATGAATATTGATTAATTTTTGTGTGTTTAATCTGTAATCTGTTTTCTTCATCTTCTTTGTTCATATTTATAATTGCGGTCATCACTTGGGATCACTTGTCGTCGTCGTCAGTGCTGGATCGCGCTGGAGCGATTATGTAAGTGGAGTTAATTAATTTAGCCGTTCTTAGTCCATGCAGCTTTGTTGGTTGTTTTTATCTGAGTAGCCTGGAAATAGGTATTCAACTAAATAGGAAGATGGGAAGGGGAATAAGAACTTTTTTACCATTCCCCATAAACCGGGATAGAGGTTTGCAATTTGATGCTGCAGCCAGAAAGAATGATATCTGATCTTCAACATCGGCTTGAACTCTTCATTGGTTGTACAAAGCGGTGTCCGGCTATCTCATTTTGACATATCACCAGCAGCTGACCACCAGACTGTTATGCAATTGTGAAAACTATACAATGTAGTCGATGAACATTAATTGTTATTTTGATATCTGTTAAGAGTTTGAGAAAAACAACGGAATCAAATTACATTTGGTAAAAATTGTTTTTGTTTGTGAAATGTTGTTTCTGCCAATATCCAATCTGAGTAGATTCTAATCACCAGTAAGTACTGAGAAAAGATTTCTCAAAAGATAATTTAGTGAACGCAGCTGTTAATCACACTTCTGTTAGTTGATCGTTGCTACTCAATAAACGTAGTTGTACCCAGTGTGAGACACAGTAAGCAAGGTTATTAATTTTTTCGCTAACGCAACCATGGGGGACACAAAAAAGAAGTGCCGACAGTACAGCATCGAGTATCTAAAGTACGGTTTTATTCCTTCACCTAAAAACGCGCAGCTACCAATGTGCCTGATTTGTGAAAAAGTGTTTTCTAATGAAGCAATGAAGCCTTCAAGATTACTGGATGTTGTAATTATTCCGTGTTGTAGTTATTAATAGGCCAACGAATATTACTGTAACTTACTCATATCTAACTTACCTGATTTAATAGCCTAATTCTAATACCGTAATTCAAATTCAACAACTGACCTATATTATGTCTGCGCGCGCACGTCGCTTTGTTGATCAGTCTCTAACTATCCGTTGTAGTACTGCCATTTTAACTGAATAAAGCTACATTATACGCTACATTTGAACACTTGAGAAAAGTTTATGAAGACAAGGCAAAAAAGGATTTGTCTTATTTTCAATCACTTCGAGACAAATTTCATGCGCGACCAACTTTAACAGCAATGTTCTCATCGGCGGCACAGCAAGAAAGCGATGGAATGAAAGCATCCTACAATATCTCTTTTCTTATTGCCAAAACTGGTAAGCCACACACTATTGGCGAAGAATTGATCCTCCCGGGGGTTAGTGAGGTTTTGCATACGGTATTGCACAAGCCGGCAACGGACATAATCAAGAAAATACCTTTAAGCAATACTACAGTGCAACGTTGAATTGATGAAATGGCCACTGATGTGATAGATACGTTGTACAATTATTTGAGGACTGTACAATTTTCATTACAACTGGATGAATCAACTCTGCCAGGTAATGAAGCTTTACTATTAGCTTATGTTCGATTTATAAAAGAAGAAAAAATAAATGAAGAGTTACTGTTTGCGAAGCCGTTGGAAACAGACACAACAGGATGATCGATATTTCTTGCCGTTGAAGAATTTTTTAAAGAAAAAGAGATTCCCCTTACAAATTTGCTAGCGGTTGCAACAGATGGCGCACCGGCAATGGTAGGTTGCCACCGTGGATTCATCGCATACCTGAAAGACTCAGTGCCGGATGTACTGGCGGTGCATTGCGTAATTCACAGACAACATCTAGTTGCAAAGCACCTTACTGAACGTTTGCATTGCTCTTTGGGATACGTCATTGCAGCAATAAACAAAATCAGAAGCATTCCTTTAAATGACAGATTATTCAGCCAGTTGTGCGAGCAAAATGACAAGGTATTTAATGGCCTGCTGATGCACACTGAAGTCCGGTGGTTATCAAAAGGTGCTTGTTTAAGTCGTTTTTATGAGCTTTTTGAAACCATTTTGAAATTTTTTCAAAACAAAGAACCTTCACTGAGAGACGGCTTGAAGAAGTGCAAAAGTGACATAGCATATATGGCTGATTTATTTTCGAAGTTTAATGAACTTAATTTGCAACTGCAAGGAAGCGAACTTAATCTAATAAAGACGAGATCTGTCATTTCATCATTCACATCAAAGCTGGCTTTGTTCAAACGCAACCCTGGGCGTAGAGAATTTTATCAATTTCCAAGCGTTGCTGCACTCAAGGAAAATGGAGAAGTACACGATGATGACATTCAAATCTATTGTGATCATTTAGATGTGCTACAAAAGGACACGGAAGAAAGATTTCAAGATATTCTCAAAATGAAGATTCCAAATTGGGTAATAAACCCATTTTCAAACACTGATGAGATCGAAATGGAATTAGAAGAGGAATTAATTGAATTACAAACCAATGAAGAGTTAAAGCCGAAGTTTAAGAACGGATATCATTCTTTCTGGTTGCAAAAACAAATATCTGACCTCTATCCCGGTTTATGGAGAATGGTAAGAAAGTTCCTACTCGCCTTCCCATCTTCCTATTTGGTTGAACGTGGTTTCAGTGTGGTCACGGATTTTCTAACAAATAAAAGAAGCCGACTGCAAATCGCCAAACGTGGTGATTTACGACTGTTCCTTACCAACATTGAACCCAATGTATACAGATTAGTCGCAATGCACCAACACCATCCATCACATTAATTATTTGCTCACTATATGATTATTTTTGAAAGAACACTCGATCTGAATAAATAGTCTGTTTAAAAATTCATTATTTTTTTGACAATAATTTAAGGGGCGGGCGTTTGAAAAATATATGTCTCTCAAGGGGGCGATAGCCTGAAAAAGTTTGGGAAACACTGGTTTACTTTTGTTTCCAACCCAATTAAGGTCAAAAACTATTTATTAACATTTTTAAAAGCTGTAGTCTGCAAACACAAGCTGCGTCAACTGAAGCGTGTTTTTGCACACAAGCAAGTCGTCAACTTTGATAATTCGACAACCAAAAAAATAGAACTGAATATTCTCATGAATGATAAAACTTTATAAAATTTTAAATGATCAAAAATAACAGTTTGAGCTGTGAAAACTGAAATAGTAACACCGTAACCAACGGAGCCCCTATTGTAATATTCACAACTAAAAATTATTAGTTAATAATATCCCGACTTATAAAACAATAAAAACCATTTACCTGTGATCGAATCATACTAAAACCACATTAAACCAATGAAAATCTGAAATTAACTGAAGAACACAGAGGAAAAATTTGCCGCATTTGAAGCTCCCATAAAAATTATTGAATTCATGAACAGTTTATTTATTATCAAAAATAAAAAGAAAACATGAAGAAATATCTCACAGAACATTCCAAACTTCTTCAAACGCAGTGCACACTTTGGCACATGTCAATGCAGCCGATAACGGATAATTACTTATTTTTAGCACTTCTTCAGAATATTCAGGCAAAGTCTAAAAGTAAAGGTTATATAATGAAATAAAAATATTTAAGAGCTCAATGTTATAAATTAATATTTCATTATTTGTTTATCAAACAAAAAATTACAGATCCGTGAGGCAAAGCGCCGATAACAATCGCTACGGGTTCTGCTTGTGGAACAATTTCACGGGTGTTTACCAATCGTTCTGCATGAAAAGACGTAGCATATACTTTACAACCGACGGGTAAATAACTAGTAACTGGATTTTTTATAACCTAAAATTATAAATGCATGAACTTTACTTAAAATGTTCAAAGATTCACTTAAATAAAAACCACAGAAATTTAACATGAAGTTAACAGAAATTCCCAGAGAATATACTAAAAACAATTACTCACAAAGCAGATAAACAATAAAAAAAAGAATTTGGAATTCTACTAAAGAAACCGAAATATGAAAAATTATACTTTCATTACTATTAATTATATTATACTTTAAATATATTAAACTTTTGATAACAGTTAGCTTGATAGTTACCTTAAGAAGTGTTTCTGGACTGCCTGTAGCTCGGATGCTTAATTTTGAAAGAAGTTGCACTAAATTAAGACACAAAGAAAACTATGCAAAATTTAATACAAAAATGTAAAGTAACAACATTAAAAACCAATATTTTTCTAACATAAATATAAAAGAAAAACAACTGAAATAAAAAAAACAAATTCACAGATGATAATTTCTTACTCATCAAACCAACAAATCTTTCAAATGTGCGTGGTATTCTTGTTTGAGGATGAACTCGGATCAACACATTCTTTACAGTATGGATGTAAATTTCAAGCAAGCCTGCTTTATTCAATGGACTATCAAGAAGCATCAACAAGCACTAAAATTATATCCAATAATTCAAACTTAAAAAATCAATACAAAATAATTGTCCCTGAAAGAAAAATTGATAAAACATGCATTGTATCAGTTTTACCCAAATATAACAATAGTATGTTTGATATTCTTAAGCAATATTTTAGGAATTTCAGCCACTTGCTGCTCCATAAAGAATTCTTACCTGATGAGTGATATCAGGTCGGTAATTCAACGGATCTTTTCTCTTTGATAAAAAATTTCGATGTTTGTCGCTGCATAATAATTCCACTTTTTTACCAACCTTAATGTAAAAGATTTAAACAATGAAGTTTAACACAATAAATAATATAAAAATTCCAGTTCACTTTAGCTAGCTCCAGTGAAGCGTCTTCTAGAATGATGAATAATTTTCGTGGATCATCACTCCTGGCTTTTAAACGTTTCGGTTGATTTGCCATTTAACGAAACAAACCTGAAGTTATTGTTACATTTTTAGTACACAATTGTAAGTATTCATCTAGTTTATTCTTCATTTTAAGTGAATCGCTCTCAAGTATCTCAAAAATATAATTTAGCTCATACATATATTTAAATAGCATACATATTGTAAAATAAAATATGGTCATTAATTAGAAAGAATACTGTAATTGTTAAAAAAATAAAGATTGCAGGACTGAAAAAAAATTTGAAAGTTTTTTTTTATAATTTCTGAATTATAAATAATTTCATATTTATACAGAACTTTACAATTTTTGATCTTTTATTTTATTTTTTCAAAATACTGCTGCACTAATTATTTCAAAAAATTTATTGTAATTTTTTGGACTTCTGACATTAATAATTATTTTAAAAGTTTATATATCCATAAAATTTAATATAATTTAAAATTTTAGAATTAAAAAATTATTACTTTACTATTTTTTATTAATAATAATGCCATGTATAATTATTTGATTGTGGCCTAATTACCTTTAATTTGAACTTGTACACTATTTACAGTACGTTTTTTCTGGAACGGCGGAAGATTTAAGTGATTGTAATCGATGTCTAGAAGTGAATCGCTTTGTACAGATTCTAAACCAACAGTAAGTATTTTAAATTCATGTATTACTTTTCAAACAAATTATATTTCCGCATATGCAACTATTCTTAATTGCAATTCTTCATGATGTGCGAACCATTGTTATTCTTTATTCTTAATGGTATCTTTTATCTATATCTTTTTAATTTTCTTTTGGTATAGAAAAAATAATTTATTAAGAAATAATACAATAGTTATTGAATGTTTAAAATTATGTTGTGTTTTGTTTTCATACCTTTTTTTATTAATTGTCTAGGATTATGAAATTTTTTTTGACCGTCGTCTTGGTAAAGGTGGTTTTGGTGAGGTGTATTTGGCACGAAGCATTCACTCCAATAGAGATATAGCCCTGAAATTAGTAATTTTGTATTTGTTCCGCATTTTGAACCTTGCAATTTTATTGTTTTATCTTCTAGATAAATAAGGCGGTGGTCAGAGAAAAGGGTGCATTTAAACGTGTTTGGGATGAAGTGCGCATTCATTCTCCGCTTAAACATCCCAGAATTGTTGAAGTAAGACCATCATTTTTATGTTTAAAAATAAATTATTTAAACTCTTTTTTTTTAGTTGTTGGATTGTTTTCAAGATGAAAAATATATTTATATAGCACTGGAATTGTGTCCGAATGGCGACATGCGTCGTTATTTGAAAGTGATGGGTCGTCCTTTGGATGAAGCTTATGGTAAAGAAGTTTATATTTTTTTAAGTTTCTATGAAGTTTTTAGATTTGAAATATTTTATTTCAATTTGAAACATTGTGAAAGTTATAAAATATTACTATACGAATGTTCTGTAATTTTACAGCTGCTATTGTTTTGGAGCAAGTCGTAGATGGTATTCTTTTTTTACACAGTAGAGGAATAATTCATCGTGACTTATCCGCGTCCAATATTCTTCTTGATAGCAACTGGACAGTCGTAAGCCTTATTTTGCAGTAGAATTTGAATTTTAGTAATAAATTTCTTTTTTAATAGAAAATTGCTGACTTCGGTTTAGCAACTCAAATTTCACAACCAAATGAAAAACATTTTACGATGTGCGGGACTCCAAATTATATTGCACCGTAAGTTTTTCATTATCGTTATTGTCTTGAAAGCGTGTTAAAATGAATTGTTTTATTTAATTTTCAGTGAAATAGCAATGAGAAAGCCTCATGGCTTGGAAGCTGATGTTTGGAGCTTGGGATGTTTGCTTTATACGCTATTAACTGGACATCCGCCATTCGGTAACAATGGGCAAGTCAGCCAAACGTTGAAACGCATTATAACAGGGGAATGGCAGCTTCCAAATCATATATCCATCGAAGCAACTGATCTTATTCGGAATTTATTGCGCAACGAAGCTGGACAGCGTATTAAAATTAATGGTAATCTTTGATTTGAATTTTAATGATTTACGTCATATGAAATCCTGTTTTAAGCCATTCGAAATCATCCTTTTTTTAAAAAATATCGAGTTGGTGGGAATTTTATCGTAAGTTATTTTTTTTTTCTTTAAAAATTATATAAGCTGTTGATTTTTGTAGAGCGTCATGTCAACAGATAGTGGAAGGGGTACAATTTCAACTGGACTTCATACAGGAATGGTATATTTGCGTATGAAAATTAAGCATAATTCATTTTTTATTATTTTGAAAATGTTAAGGGAAGTGTGATGCAACGATCTCGTAGCTTAGATCGAAGGATTCCCAGAAGGGCGGCACCGTCACCACCTTTACGTGCATTACCATCAAGGGATTTTCATCGCGGGTGATTTGTAATTATAAATTTTATTTAAATTGTAGCATTTAAGGGTTTTTTTTAGATTTGAAAGTAGAAACATTCCTTCGTTGCCACCATTACCAGGAGCTCAGTTTGACTTAGGTATGCCAGATCCGGGCAGAGTAACAACACATCAGTTGTTAACAAGAAGAAATCACAATTGCGAGCATGGTTTTTCGCAATGCTGTGCACAGTGTAATAATATGAACATGGAAGCTATGCCTAATGATGAACTGAACGCTTGCACTAAACGTTCAGTATCTGGTGCTTGCTGTGCATTAGAAAAAGGGTATCAAAATTTCAATTCTAATTCTAATTTCGCATTGCCGATTGGCACCTCCATCAGGGAACAACGTTGTGCAAGCTTTCAACGAAGTGGAATTTGTCGAGGAAATTGTAATGCTGATATTCAATCGAATGTTAAATCAAATTTTGTTTGCTGTTCTGATGCTCCGTGTACTTCGAAAACCGCTCTAAGCAGAGAAGAAGTGCAAATTACATCGGTCAGAGACCAAAGTGGACGTCGTCTCAGAGATATTGTGAAACCGTTGAACTCCAAACGTCTCACTCCTACAAAACAAACAACCAACAAAGTTACTGTAAATAATTGTTGCTTAATTTATTACTTACTTTCAAATTTCATTTATTTTTATAATTTAGCTAAATATTACAGAAGACAATGAAGTGGTAATTCAAGTATATATGACTGACAGAAATTGTTCAGAATCATTGCGAATTTCTCCAGATGGTATGAAGGTAAATGGTAGCTGTTTTATTTTTGTCAGCTTTTTGAATGAGTTTGAAAAAGTAATTTGTATTTCAGATCATTGCATATCAAGTGGAACGAAAATCTGGAGGTTATATATCAAGGAAAGGTTATACTTTTGATTCTTTGCCAGTGAAATATTGGAAATTTTATCAAATGGCTTGCAAATTTGTGGAATTGATTCGTGTAAAAACTGTCAAAATTGTATTGTATACTTCCGACTGTAAATGTCACTTGATGGAAGATTCTACTGCTAATATTTATTTCAATAAGGGTATGTTGCGTTGGTATTGTTGTTTTTATTTTATTACTGTGCTTATTAAAAAAATTTTTTTTTTTTTTTGAAGGACAAAGACAAGCAATAAGGAAGGCCAATTCTGGGCATTGGATTTGTTTCGATAGTGGTCGGCCAGATTTGTTGTCAACAAAAGAAGAGCATTTATGTGATCAGGTTAATTTTTTTTTAATATTGTTTAATTTTTACTTTGTTTAACGTGTTCGTTCAGATATTGGGAAAATGTTTGCGCATTGAACAAGCAATCAAAGAACTGGAGAGTGATGATGATAGTTTTTTTCCTGTAATTCTTGGGCGGTATGTGAGCATTTTTTTAAAATTAATTTTAAAACTGATTTTTAATTTCAGATCACAGAACAAGCAGAGTAGCGGTGGCGCAGTTGTTGCACGGCAACCTGTATGTTAGCTGTTAATTTTTTTTTATTTGTCAAATAACGTTATGTTTTAATTTGGTTTTTCTTAGACTACATCCGATTCTTCAAAGAAAGTTTGTGCAAGTCAATCAGAAGGACAAGTTTATCTGAGGGAATACAAGTGCAGAGTGATGCCAGTATGAAATACTTGAATTGTTGTTTATTGTAGTTGGATTTTTCATTTTGCTTCGTCGTTTAGCTTGAAGAAGGTGGACTTCATTTGCTGTATGACACTGGTGAAGAGTTGAAACTGTTGAAATCTTCCAACAATTTAGAGTATACTAACACGAATGGCGAAACTGTAAGGTAAATTACAATTTGCTATATGTAGTGTTTTTAACGCTTTTGAAAGCTACTTTTTCTTTTACATATATGTTTGGTTTTTTTTAAAGGTTTACTGGAAAGCATAAATTGCCTACAGAGGTGAAACTAAAGTTATCGCAAATTGATGCTATTCTCAAGCTGTATACTGAACAAACAACAGCCCCTAGTTGATTAGAGCCTGCTATTGATAAGTGATTTGCCTGCTGCTGAACCATTGGTGCTTCAACGGACATTGTTAATGTATAGAATGTTTGAAGTTTGCGTACAACATTCCACACATTTGTTATTTTTATTACATTCTTTTATTTTGTTCCAAAATGAAATATGTTAAAATTGCTTTAAAATTTTACATTTTTACGATGTAGAAAAGATAATCAAGAAACATGTATTTTGTCCATATGAGTAAAGAAATAAAAAATGTTGAAGTTTAATTATTTCAATGCTAACTTGAGCAAAGTCAGTATACTAGTTGGTTTTGTATATGATTTTAGAAAAAAAAAGCATCAAAGTTCTGAGTTAGATTCAATTTTTGCTTTTTCATAGAATGCCATATAAGCTTGACAGCTTGTAACGCTGTCGAATTGAATCGGCTGTACGTCATCGTCCGAAACAGCACACCAAAGTGATTGATTGTCAATATCACGCCGGTAAGTAATGAAATGACCAAACTGATGGTTTCCTTTGTGCACAATTACAGCCTCCAGACGGTAAAGTTTGTCGTTGCATGATCTCAGCGATGGCTTACTAGGCCTGAAAAGGGAAATAATTAATTAATAAAAAAAAATAATAATAACTCCTCTATTGATAAAGGATTTGAATATTTTTACAATGTTGACTGATCTGCTTTTGGATGACGTACAACTTCTGCCAAATGTTGCAGATCTAACAATTCTGGCAAATTGACCACTGTAGACAGCTTAAATGACATACCAGAAGGAAGCCACATCAATCTTTGAAAAATAAATATAAAACATTTCGGATGCTGAAACAAAATATACAAATATTTCTATATTGGATCAAATCAATATTTTTCTTTTTTTTACAATTTCAAATTTCAGCGTTTTATACATTTTAACATTTCCTGTAACTGATGAACAATTTTCACATATTGCGTCGAGCAGACATTCCGGTTTCATATAACAAAGCAAACATTCTTCCAAAGAGATGCTCTTTAAAATTTCAAAATCAAAAAAATTGTAAACAAAATTCGACCTGACATACCGGCATGTTAATATTTGTAGGAAAATTAAGTGTCACAGCTCCGAAATCTTCCAAAGTTGAAGTCTATAGGTGAAATTTATTTAAAGCAACAAAAAAAGACTTTCAATAATAAAACCTTATGACTACATGCGTGGCATACGGTCTCACTTCGAATTTTTCCATGTGAAGGCACCTGGATAGCTTCTCTGGCATTCGAATTTATATCGACACTCTGTAACAATTGAAATAATTCAATTATAATTTAATAAAAAATATTTTTTTCCTTTCAAATAAATACTTTGAACAAAGGGCTCAACTCTTCATCCCAAGCTGAATCAAAAACATTCAAAAGTTCATGCACATCTTGTTGGATATTTGTTTCCAAATTCCATCCACGCTGTTTTAAACTATTAATAATAATTTGTGATGACAGCGCATATTTTGAATGATCATTAAGCTCTGAATAACAAATAAATCATTGACATTAAGAATTGGTAAATCATACTTACTTACCTTGTAAAATAATGCCCAATGCTTTCAAAAAGCAATATTCCTCATTATTGCTAAATTGAGCTGACCAACTGACAAAACTACTACAACTTGCCAAACTTTGCAAAAGTGAATTTACAAAGCATACTGAACCATAATTATATAATCCAGGAACTTTCCCTTAAAAAAATAACTAACTTCAATTTAATAAATTGTCAAGCTTTTAAATATGAATACTATTTTAAAAGTTGAGTTATTTTAAAAGTTAAGCGTGCATAGTTCACTAATTGATTATATTGGCTATCAAAAAAATATTAAAAAAATTACGCAATCGCTTTCTTTCTTTTGAATCCATGAAGAAAAACAATGCAAGAGCAATGATACTTGCAGCAGTAACGGTGCCTACTATCACCAAGCTTTGACGATCCATCGTTTCTAAAAGTGAATTGTAATAAATTATAAATGAAAATTATTTCACATCATAAATAAGTCTAAATGAAATCAAAATTTTGAATTTTCAGTTTTTGTCTGCATTATAAAATTAAAAAATTTGATTACCAAATAGGTCTGTTCGCTGCAACGATAGCATGTAAACCTAAAGTTGTTTACTAGTAAAACTACTAGTAGTCATTACAATTTAATGAATGATAATTAAAAGCAAAATTGAACTTTTGAAACTATGTATGTTTTCACAACATACAATGAACACTTCAAATATGAATTTAACTGATAACTCGCATGTCTAATTTCATGTTCAGATGAGCCGTGAGTTTCAAAAAAAAAAATTAAATTCATTTTCAATAAATACCAAGCTCAACTATTTAATAACATAACATTTAATGTTAGACTATTAACAGAGAAATGATCAACTGAACATTTTCATCCAGTAAGCACACAGTATTCAAAACATTTCCAACAATGTTTTATAATATTTCTCCCGAAATTGTTAATTACAAAAAATGAGCAAAGCATAAATAAAGAAAAAAAGTTGCGTTATATAATATTTTAGAACATCCATTTTTTCATATTTTTCATTTCAGTTGATCTTTCTTGGCAAAAGATAATCCGTATACATGCATGATAAATTCACATGCACCCAAAGAAATAGACCAAAGTTAATTATTCATTTAAAAAAATATCACAACATTTCACTTAACTATGCATATCATGTTTGATAACAATAATACAAGTGTTCAGTAACGCGACCAGTAATAAATTGCTCTACAGCAAGATTATGTTCAAGAATTATTCATTTCAGTGATTTGAAATGCACAAATGCATTTAGAAATATTTTACTCACAATAATGATCTCAATTCAAGGTTCTTTTATAATTTATTTTATCATATTTTCAAATTATTCGCAACAAACACTTCTGCGGAAGAAGTACAGTATTTTATTTAAAAAGCAAGTTCAGTGGAATGTAAATGGATTTTTTTCTTTTTTTATTGAAGTATTTTCCCCAAAATGGAAATATTTTTGTCAAAGCTCAATATTTGGCGAAGGAATAAAATTTAATTTTAATTTTTTTTAAACGACTTTTGTGTGCGATTCACGAAAAATGCTCCTGTGATTGGAGTGTGATTGGAAAATATTTTATTTGAATTTTTTTAACATTGAAAATAACTTTTTCACCAAAAAAAAATTAACATTGAAGTAAAAATGAGCTCCACTTTTGGAGGCTATCAGATAGATGTTGGGGCACGTTCTGCTCGCCCGCTGCGTGGTAGCTTGGTTTTATAAATTAATTTTATGAATTATTTATGAATTAATTTGAGCTTCAATTTTGAAAGCTTTCCTCGTTTAAGCTACGGAGCGTGTTTCTTATTACGCCAATAACGACTAGAAACTACAACAAAAGAGTGTTCTGTTCCATGTGAATTGCAAGTTTCAGTTTAATTAATATTTCCAATGAAAGGAGCGTTTTTTTTCAGCTACATCACATTCTCATTTTTAAATTAAATTAATTTCATCAATGAATTATATAAAAATATATGTTTATCTTGTTCAAGCATCTTTTCAATGTTTTTATTTTGTTCATTTAAATTTAATGTAAGTGTGTTGTCATGCGATGTGATGATATATTGCATGCACAAAGTGTTTTTGAAAATTTTAATACATTTTGACTTGTTTGTTCAAAAATAGCGTATTTTAAGAATTTCAATGAAAAGTGAAAGTGAAAATTTTGATAAATTATAAATTTTCAATTACAAGAAAATCCTTCATTAAAAGAATGAACAAGTTTTGGAGATGTGAAAAGTTGCAAATTTGAGAAAATTTTCATTACATTTCATTAGAAATGACTCATCTGATGAATGATCAAAAAAAATGAATAAAGCATAAAGCATTGCAGCAATACGGTAACTCATTTTTGTTGATTGGAAAAGTCACTTTCAGTCAAAATTGTTTTCTCAGTGCACGGATGAATGACACACTTTGCTGTACAAGGATCCGGCCTGTAAGGACTGCAACAGCAAAAACATTTTCCGGAAACACTGAAATATTGAAATTTTAAATATTGTTTATCAAACAAAAATAATAATAATAATGATTATTATTTGCCTGATACAATTGAACGGCTTAATATTGGCAAACATCAGCTGCACTGGTGGTGGTATCCGAATGGGAAATGTATTTTCTTTTGGTGGCCAAAGACTGCATGCCTGCGTCATTGGATCGTAGCCTATTTCTGAATCCACAGCACAAGCATACAATTGCTCTACACCAGGGCAGAAACGTTCCTGTACACCATACGGCTTGCCCAATCTCTAATTCAAAAATTCATCATATTCAGCAAAAAAAAGACAATTTTTAAATCGTTCATTTTTTCTTTGAAAATTCAAATTTCCACCATCTCTTCATTTATTTATTTAAATTCCGTTTTATATTTTATACCAAACTGACATCAAAAATATATGACAAGCATGAATGACGACAGCATACATTCATTTATTTATTACATGTGTAATGGTGAAAAAATCCAGTTCTTTGTTTATTTTTGTATTCATACAATTGTTGAAAATAAAATTTAATAACACTTCAAGTGCTAAAATGTATGTCAGTTTGAGCTAAATTTAAACATTATTGTGTTGTGATTTGATTCGTCGGTTATGTTTAATTTTCTTTTTAATCTTAAAAATCCTTTCCTGTTATAGAACAAATTCAAATTAACAGAACATGCACTTTTTAACAGATGAAAAATAATACCAGCAACAAAATAAGATTTTTTAATTTGAAAAATATAACACTACTTATCCTATACAAAAAGTTATTAAAAATAAACATACATAATATTAAACAGACAAAACGTTTACACTGTTTCATTCTAAAACATTTCTGAAATTGTACATTTGTGTTGCATTGAAATTTTACTTCAACTTTGTATGTTTTTCAAAAAACGGAATAGAAATAATAATAAAAAAATTTTTAAATAATCAATTAAATGACATCTGAAATTTTAATTTCTAATTATGTAAATTCAAAATTTTTTTATAATATTCAATGAATACTTTATTAAATTGGTGCATCAAATTCCTCTTAATCAAATAATAAGCAGAATGGATTTTACCTTATCATCAGACTTCCGTCAGGCAAGCAGTGATTAGTGCACTTCAATTGTTTCAGACACATTCCGCATGGACCTACTGTACGATTAACATTACGATAATAATTTAAAACCGAATCGACCATCCGATTTGCAGCTTTTATTAAACGTCCTATTGTTGTAGCCTGACAAACGGCAGGTAATGAATTGATTACATTTTCCGTTTCTGTGCCCAGACATTCACTCCATTCAGACCATCCACTTGGACAATTTTCAGAAGCTCCAAATGATTTCAAAAATTCAGTAAACAAAGCATCAACAAAAATATATTAATTAAATTTTATGCCGAAAATCATAAATCATAAATCATTTCAACAAAATACCACCAGGCTGTAGTGGAATACAAGCGAAAAAAGTCAACAAATAAATTGCTTGTATGTATTGTTTCATAATTGACAAACGCTTGGCAAATTTTTCATGAGCAATGAGAAGTAAAGTTGCCGCTTTTCCATATTTAAGTACAATATATTTAACAACTGGAAACATGATCTCAATCTGTAAAATGAATATAAAAGTCCAAAAACTAGATTCACTTCAACATTTCTAATTCAAATTTACAATTAAAAAAATATTTTCTTTATTTTTTAATATATTACAAATACAAGAAAAAAAATAGAAATAAAGCCGCTTTGCTTTTACTACAAATTCAATGAAAAGAATTATTCAAAAAAAATTATCTTTGAAAAATTTATCAACAAAATTGTAAATACTCCCTCCCACACATGTGATAGAAACCGGTTGCTGATTGAAACAAACTCCAGAAATATGTAATTCATATTAGGGCAGCTTAAATTTTCCCGTTTTCAAACAAGATGACAAGACGTTTATTACAAACTGGTTGTCATATTTTTCAACTGTACCGTAAACTTTAATAGTAGCCATTTTATTAGTATTAAAAAAATTATTTTTTTTTAAATTTAGCAATGTATGTTTAGCAAATGTTTGAAATAAATAAAATGTAAAATTAAAATTTTACAACTGCACGCTTACTTCTTTCACAAAAGTTAATCAGTTGCATTTTTCAAAATTTTACTTGAAAATTATTTGTTACAGTATAAAATTTTCTCAAATGAAAAAAAAAACAAATTGCTAAATTTACTGTTTATCACATTTTACATATCAATTCAAACAATTTGTAACAGATAAATTAGAAAATGTTTAAATTTCAATTTCGAAACTACTCCTATTATTTATTTATTAATTTTATACATGTGAGGCATGTTATTTGCGGGTGAAAGTAAAATTATTTAACATCTTCTTTCAAATATTGCTTTACTACATTATATTTTTTTGTTTTTAGTATTTTTATTTTACACTTTGGACATGCTGATTTCAAATGTAAACTTATTGATGTTACCCAATTATTTAATGATCTTTATTAATGTTAGGCAGTTACTGTAATTGCAGAAATTTATAATTTGTTTAAAACGTGTGAACTTATTTGGAAATTTGTACTCAAAATTTGTTTACACAAATGGAATCATATTTAAAAAACTATAGCAATTCTTCATCGAATTCAAAGCTAAATAAAGAACAGAAATTGGCAGAGGGCAATGCGAAGCAGGCATGTACTCCGTGGGTGGAGAAATAGTAAGGGTTTTTTTGTGCATGACTTTTAAAAAGAGTTAGCGATCACTTATAGTCGTCCGAAAATTGTGGATGATATTGCTTATCAAGATGAAGTAGTGGCGGTTTTGAAAAAAAGCCTCACATCCAATGATGTATGTTTATTAATATTTTGTTCATAATTTTAGAAGTTGCGTTTATGCCTAATGATTTTGCATTTTCTTGAACATTTGATTCGTTTTGCAAACATCAATGATATATTTCAGTGATACTGTTTGCATTTTATAAATGACTCTTTGTATTTTATTTTTATTAGTTTTTAGTTGATAATTGTTTGGTAATTCTTTTTTCAGATTCCAAATTTGTTATTTTATGGTCCTCCTGGTACGGGGAAAACATCAGCAATTTTAGCTTTATGCAGGCAAATTTTTGGATCTGAAATATATCGAGATCGTGTTTTGGAATTGAACGCCAGCGATGAACGTGGCATCGATGTTATTCGTGATAAAGTGAAAATTTTTTCCCAGTTTGCGGCATCGGAAATTACTGAAAGCGGGAAAAAATGCCCACCTTTGAAAATGGTCATATTGGACGAAGCGGATTCTATGACAAAACAAGCTCAGGTGATTTTTTATTTTTATATAATTTATGAAATGAAATTTCTTATCCGCCGTTATTGATTACTTTTTGAATATTTTAATAGTCGATTTTTATACTTCATGAAAATTGCGCATACATCAAACAAAAATGTTTATAATAATTATCACTCAGTTTATAAATATCTTGTTGTCTTGTTAGGCTGCTCTAAGACGAACTATGGAGCGTGAATCGAAAACTACAAGATTCTGTCTAATATGTAACTATATTAGTTGCATTATTGAACCTATAACGTCCCGTTGTGCGAAATTTAGATTTAAACCGCTGACATTGGAAATACAAATTGAAAGGTATGAAAAAAAAAATTTTATTCTCATTATAAATTTAAATTATATAATTTTACTGTAGATTAAGGAAAATTTGTGAAAATGAAAATGTAAACATTGATGATAGAGCTTTATCATCTCTGATTAGTTTTTGCGATGGAGATTTGCGTAGAGCTATCAATACACTGCAGTCGGCAGCTAGCTTTAAAGATAATAAAGAAATCGTTCAAACCGATATAGAAGAAATTTGTCAAGTAATAATGTTTGCTTTTAATCATGTATCCAACAATGCTCAGCCTTTTCATTTTGTTTCTTTGCATCAAAGTTCAGATTGTTCCAGAAGAACTTGTCGAACAATTTATTGCAATTTGTCGCAAAGGTAGCCATGAAAATATGGAAAAACTTGTGTTACAGCTTCAACGCGAGGCTTACAGTGCATATCAATTTATAATACAACTGCACGATAAGCTTATTGACGATTTAATGATCAGCGATTTAGCTCGTGCGAAATTACTTTCCAAATTGGCAGTTTGTGAAAATCGTATTTTGGCTGGTGCTGATGAAACCCTTCAGCTGATGGATTTGGGTACTGCCGGGATTTTGTATATAAATATTTAAATGGTATTTTTTTTCTAAATTCACAACATTTAAAGTGTCTAATTATGCAGTCATAAAATACGAAAACCAGTCGTCCAACGTTTAACATGAGAACATTTAAGAATAACGTGTATTTCTATATTTATATTATTGAATAAAGAAAGCTGTCAAATCGGTTTCTTTTAATGCAAGGGAAAATATTCGTATTCGTATAAAATATGTTTAATATTCAAATGAACAAGAAAAAAACAGCGAACAGCGTAAGAATGAAAAAATGCACAAAATCAGTTTGAAAAGCTTAATCTGCTATTTCTGTCTGGCTTGAATTGTTGCATTCGTGTGGCAAAACGTCATCAGTATCATCTTCCGGTAGACGATCAGATGTCATTGACGGTAATAAGTCACCCCATTGACTGTTTTTCACCATGCGATAGAGCAGCTTTCCAGATCGTCGTTTTGTTAAAACTACGCGTTCCAAGAATCCATGTTCGGTACATAATTCACACCAGATATGCTTTCGTCGTATTTGTGGTTGTCGGACCAATCTTGGCCACATATTTACCCCTGACTGAGAACCTTTTTTCATGATTACATAACTGAACAATTCCGTTTGTGTTTCACGTTTGCAACCGGGAATTTTTAATGGCAAATAAGTAACCGGAAAATTGCACGGTTCCGGATGCTCCTCTCGTGGACAGCCAAATTGATGTGCACAAGGTGCATAAACATGTCCTTGCAAATCATCCGGTGAATCTGCTGAACAGTATTTTTGAAGAATATAATTACGGGCTTCCAAAACAAGACCATTTCCACTTTTACTACCATTTTCTATGATAATGAAAAATATATTCGTTTTTCTCCACAAATTATCTATTACATACAGTCGTTGTTCGTTACTTTCCAATTCTAGAAGTACATTAGCTGCTATTACAAAATCATACTTCCTGTCATGTTGAACTGGTAAAAATTGTCGAATATGAACATTGTCATGACGAATATTACCAAACGGTTGGCCATGAGTCAGTAGTTTTAAAGCAAGATCGTTCATTTTTGAACTAACATCCACCATATAATATTCACTAATTTTGCCAGGCCATGTTGATTCGCATGCCCAAAATGTGCTACCAACGCCGGATCCAAAATCGAAAACATGCTCAGGACATATTTCAGGATTTCTTGCTTTGATTTGATCTAAGATGCGTTTCATCACTGCATACTGTGATGCAAAGCGAGCCATCAAATAAGCTAAACATTTCGTTTCAGTGTTGTAAACTTTAGGCTTCCAGTAATACAATACTGATTTCAGATTTTTCAACATTCGTTCTCTTAACTTCTTCTGCCTCAGCTCTTTATCCTCATCCGATTCATCGGCCGGTGGCCACTGGTTACCACTTTTTTCCGCTTTTATTCGATCCTGTTCATGGAGAGTTTGAAGAATTTTCAAAGCTTTATTGCGTATTTCTTCTTCAGAAGCAGGCGGTTTGCGCATAGACAGAAAATTGTTCAGTTTCTTTGCTTCCAATTTGATTATTTTCATTGAATCTGCAGAGCCGAGTACATTCAAAATTATTCCATGCAATTCGTCCGGCAAATCAACTGTGGCAGAGCTGAACCGACCAGGATGTTTGCGAGGTTTAAATTTTAACTCTGCATTGCATGCAATTTTTTCAATGTTCGCATCAACAACAATTTTACATTGCTTACAAGTTACACTACGGTGAACATTTTGTGCAGAAAAACAAAACCCAACAGATAATGGTGAAAGTAGACGAAAACAATTGAAATCCATAAACAAATGTAAATTATTCAGACAACAATTAATAACCCTCATCTGAAACTGTGTACTGATAATCTGGAAAGCGTTTTTTTAAAATTGAAAGAGTTTTTTCATGATCTGCTTTGCCAAATCCCTTAAAAAAAAATTCAAACTAATATAAAATAGCACATTCACTTTATAAAATTTTGCATATTATTCACTTCTACCAGTTATATAAGAAATAAATAAAAATCATGACAAAAAACATGAAATGCTAAGTGCAAGAATTAGTATAAAATTTTTGACAAAATAACAGATCATAATAAACTCATTTTTAAACAATGCTTACATCATGTCAATATATTCCAAATTCAAAAATATTTCAAATTATTTTAAACCTATTTTAAACTATAATGATAACTTATATTCAAGATGAAAAATCTTTACCAAAATTTAATTTTTCATCACAAAAAATTAACTATAAACTTACAACAGAATAACCGTAGATATCCAAAGTTCGCTTCACTGGATCGTGATTAATTCGACCACCACCAACACATTTCACTTGAATGCCTTTATCTTTAAATTCTGGACTAACTTCTTGCAATATGTCATCTATAAAGTAGTAATAATTACACTCAAAATTACAACAAAAAATGAAAAGCAATTCATTGAGAAAGAGCTAAAAATTCACAAGCTCCATAAAGCAGAATATATTTACCATGATATTCACATTTGCTGAAACCACGAACAATAAATTTTTCACTATTGTTTGATTTCACCAGCAATAATATGTACTTGAAAGTTCCTTCATCTATCACAACATCTTCTACACTATTCAGACTCATAGATTATAAATTTGCGTATTTATCAGTTAAAACTTGATTTCAATAATGTAGTGATGATTGTCAGAAGGATTACAAGCGCAGAAGTATTTTTTTTTTCAAAAACAAGTGTTGTACAGTGATAAATAAAATTCCTTAAAAAAAATCTACTTCACAAACAGCAAACACTCAACACCACACAGTAAGATTATGTAATAATAATAATCATGTTCACTCAACAAATTTTAATATAAAACATAGAACAAAACAAATAAAATACAAAACGGTGAATATATGTAAATAATTTAAATGAAAACATCAATCTTGTGCATAAATAAAGTGCATGCATTTATCGATAATTACAGTCCATAATTACAGTAAATCTTTACCGTGAATGATTAATAGGATATTAATAATAGTGAGGTATTTAATACGGTAACACAGAATCTACAGTGATGTACAATAATAGTGATGTTTTTTACCCATTTGTTAGTATATTCTTAAAACAGAAATTCTGTAATTTTATACAACTGCTTTGCTTTAAATAATGCAATTTAAATCTGTATAAATCTAAATAAGAAAACTGTTACAATTTATCAGGCCAATACTCAGATAAGATTTTTATTTGTCGTTAAATTAAAAAAAAATAACATTACATAATGCATATTGTTTTATTTTAGACTTACTTTTCTTTTACTGTGGAGTTGTAAAAAAAATTATGCATAGTTAGTTTTTAAGATAAAGCAGATAATAAAGGAAATGTATTTATATTTTTCATAAACTTGATTGGTTTTGTTTTCAAAATAATATTATTTACAGAATAATTATTATTTAAAATCTGCATATAAATGTAAATTGTTTTTTTCTATTTTTTTTTTGATATAGAAGATGATCAATGCCGAATTGGTTGAACCACACATAAAATCATTTAATTACTTTGCCGAACAAGGCATTACTCAGGCAGTTGAAGTAAGTTAAGACATGTTTTGTTATTAGTTTAAAAAAAACGTATTTTTTGAAACGGAATTTTGAAATATGTGAAATAATAATTTCAAAAGCGCTGATAGCTTTCAAAATCATTGTGTTATTTATAAATGTGCTAAATAGCCACTTCTTACATTTAGGATATTTTTCCTGTCGTCTCAGAAATATCAGAAATAAAGAAAGTTATTGAAATATCAATAACGGTAGATGAATGCAGTTATTTTTATTTCTATTTTTAGTTTTGATAATTCTGCTTCTTTATAGAACCCGTTTATAGGATTTCCTGCTATTTCTAAAGATGGTGGCGATGCGAATGCGTTAAAATTGTGGCCATCTGAGGTTATTTTTTCTGATATTGATTAACTTTTATTTAACAAAAGGTGATAATTTAGTGCCGTGTTTCCTGTCGATCATACAGTGCAAAATTATTAGCTACGCTGACGATAAAAATTAATAACCGAGTTGTTGATTCTGCGCGACGAAATTTGGGCGATATTCCAATAATGGTGATGGTGCGTGATTTACTTTTATGTCATTTTTAAAAACAACTGCAGTATAGTTATTTTAATGTATTTGAAAGAAAATTTCCCATTTAATTTTCCCCCAACTAAAGAAATTTTTATTGATAATAATATTATTATTATTGTTTTAGTCTAATCGATGTCATTTGACGAAACTTAGTCCAAATCAATTGGTGAAAGAAAAAGAGGAAATGAATGTAATAATGATATTTACAAAATGTTTGTTAAATATTTTTTTATTTTGAGGAAATGGGTGGTTATTTCATTGTAAATGGGCAAGAAAAAGTTGTCCGAATGCTGATTGCACAACGCAGAAATTACGTAGGAAACGTTTTTTATTCATTAAATTTTTGTTTATTTTTTAATGAAGTTGTACTTTGTTAGCCTTTGGCTCTTGTTAGGCCGAAATGGAAGCAACGTGGCCAGTATTATACGCAGTATGGCATATCATTGCGATGTGTTCGAGATAATCATACTGTCTGCAATCATATCATCCATTATTTGTCCAATCGGCGCATGTTGTTACGTTTAAACATAAAACATGAACAATTTTATGTTCCTCTTTTAATAATTTTAAAGGTTTTTGTACTAAAAGCTAAACTTGAATTAAATTCTGTTGCTTTTTAGGCAACCTACGACTGCCCAGATCAATTTCTTTACACTGAACTGATGCGTGGTTTTAACGAGGATGAATTTTGGAAAGGGTAAATAATGTTGTTCAGCATTTACTTATTATTTTAAAAAATTTTATTATTTAGTTGTGTAGTGAATATGTTGATGGATTTGAAATCAGAAAATCTGAATTCAAAAGCTGATGCTTTATCTTACTTGGGACGCCTGTTTCGTGCAGCTTTACCTGTTATTACATCAACAACGAACATGGAAGCTGGACAGATATTAATTGATCGATATCTTTGTGTTCATCTTAATACTGATAGGGAGAAATTTGATTTCTTAATGTTTGCATTATTGTTAATTTTTTTTTGTTAATTTCAATCTCTTTGTTTTTTTTTCAAATTTTAGTTATTCAGCTCAGAAGTTGTGCTCTTTGGCTAAAGAAGAAATTGTGCCTGAATCTCCAGACAGTATTGCAAATCAAGAAGTTTTACTTCCAGGAATGATATTATTGCTGATATTGAAAGTTAGCTTTGATATTTATTTTATGATCAATTCACCTTTCATTTTTAATAAAGGAAGAAAGGTTTTGCACATTGTAAAACATATCTAATTGATTACTTTTCACATTCTAACGCACGGTTTATTTTTATTTGTTTTGAAAATTTTTTGCGATAAAAATTTGCATTATATTTTTTTAAGGAAAGACTGGAAATAATGTTAACGAGAATATGCAGATATATTGTTGACAGCATTATTTGTGATAGTTCGCATCAATTTCAAATGAGTAAGTTATTTTTTTATCATAGTCTTTGTTAGTATTCAAATGGTTAATCATTTATTAATTAAGCAAATTCATTATTGTCTTGAGGCATTATAGTTTTAAAATATTTTTCATGCGTTATTTTATAGGGCATATTACGATGGCAGTGAAATTCACCAGTCTTGTTACTCGAGCATTGGAATACTTCCTTCGCACAGGAAACTTGCCTAGTAATGTTCACCACGCATTTTCACAGGTATTTCAAATGTATTTTTATTCAATAAATATTTGTATCTGTTTATGAAAAAGGGGGTATTTTTAATGATAGCAGTTTTTTTATAGCAATCAGGATTTTGCATAATTGCGGAAAGATTAAATCATCTTCGATTTGTTGGTCATTTTCGAGGTATTCATCGTGGAGCTTTCTTCAGTGAGCTTCGATCAACTGATGTGCGCAAATTGTCAACTGAAGCTTGGGGTTAGGAAAGCTGTTTATTTTAATAAAAATTATTTAAAAAATTTTTACAAAATATCTATTCAGGTTTCATCTGTCCCGTGCACACTCCAGATGGTTCACCTTGTGGTCTTTTGAATCATTTAACCGCTTCTTGTCGCGTAACTGCAACACAAGGAACTCGAGATTTAGTTATCAATGCTATTAGCAAGTTTGGTTTATTCAATATGACAGCGTCAGCTATGTTGAATTTAGATTCAGCAACTGGTAAGATATTTTATTATTTGTTTCAAAATATTTCAAAGTTTTATAATAGTTTTAGATCAATATTATTATCGAGTTATTGTCGATGGAAGTGTGATTGGTGTTATTTGTGAAGAAAATGTTCAGCAAGCGATTGAAACTTTGAGAAAAGAGAAATCAAGCGGAGTTTTCTTATCCATTTTTACTGAAATTTGTTTCTTTTCTCGGAAAACATCTAGCATGCATTATCCAGGTCTTTTTATTTTTACTGAATTTGGCCGATTTATGCGACCAGTGAATAATCTCTCTATTGAACCACCGTCAAATCGAGAATATATTGGAACAATGGAACAACTGTTTTTAGGAATATGTATTGGTCCAGAAGATTTTGAGCAAGGAGTGAGGAAAAAGTGAAATAGAATGCTTACGTTAAAATAATTAATTATTAGGTTACAACACATCAAGAAATAGACCCTACTAATATTCTCAGTTTCAACGCAAAAATGATTCCATTTCCGGATCATAATCAAAGTCCAAGGAATGTTTATCAGTGTCAAGTAAGAAAATGAAATTAAAAGGCAGAATAATTTTTCATTTTTGACTTTAGATGGCAAAGCAAACGATGGGTACTCCTGTGCATTCTTTGATGCATCGTACTGACAATAAAATGTATTGCTTGAGAACGCCACAATCTCCTCTTGTGAAAACTGAATCATATGACGCGTATGCAATTGATAATTATCCTTTGGGTACAAACGCTATTGTAGCTGTGATTTCTTATACGGTTTGTGTTTGTTTTTGTTTTTTATTTAATATTTTATTCTAATTAGAAAAATTTTCCATTCAGGGCTATGATATGGAAGATGCTATGATTATAAATAAAGCATCTGCTGAACGTGGTTTTGCGCATGCTTGCATTTACAAAACTGAAGTTCGATTTGCAGCTTAATTATTGGAGTCAATTTAAACTTCTTCTTCTTCTTTTAGCGTATAAATTTGAATGATCGGTTGTACGAAGGGCGAAATGTATTTTTTCATCGTGATCCTGCTGATGCCACATTGACCGCTTTTGTTGATGCAGATGGATTACCTCAAGTTGGCAAACTTTATAGTAAAAACGATCCTTTAGTTTGGTGTGTATTTTGCTTAGATATTTTTTATTTGACTTCATATTTTCAAATTGAATTATTTTCTCATCTCAGTTTACTGGACAAAGAAACTGGATCTTATATGGTGAAAAGATATCACAGTTCAGAAGATGCATACGTGGACAATATAAAAATTATTGGCAATGGAAGTGGTGCAGAACTGTTAAAACATATTTGCGTTACGTTTCGTGTTATTGTAAGATTATCATGTATTTTTTAATTTTAATTGTGTTTATTAAGTTAAATAATTTTGTTTTTTTACAGCGTAATCCATTCGTTGGTGACAAATTTGCTAGTCGACATGGTCAAAAAGGTATCAATTCTTTTCTATGGCCTGCAGAAAACATGCCATTTACGGAGTCGGGAATGGTCCCTGATATTATATTTAATCCACATGGTTTTCCATCTCGTATGACAGTTGGTTAGATGATTATTTTATTTTTAGTCATTTTTAAATTATTGCTTTTTGTTTACTTTTCCTTAAGGAATGATGATTGAAAGCATGGCTGGGAAGTCAGCAGCTTTGCATGGGATAAAGCATGACGCTACGCCGTTTAAATTCAGTGACGAACAGCCAGCGGTTGAATATTTTGGTCAGCTATTAACTAAAGGTAACGTTGACTTAAAAAATTGTTTAATTAAACAGTTGACTTCACTGATTGAAGCTGGCTACAACTATTATGGAAACGAACGCATGTACAGTGGTATTGATGGTCGCATGCTTGAAGTTGATATCTTCTTTGGTGTTGTTTACTATCAGAGACTGAGACACATGGTTGCTGACAAATTTCAAGTAATTTTTACAATACATTTATACAATTATATACAGACATGTTATTATATTATTATTATTGATGTTGCTTGTATTGTAGGTTAGAGCTACAGGTGCGGTGGATTTACTTACAAAACAACCAGTGCAAGGCCGTAAACGAGGGGGTGGTATTCGTTTTGGTGAAATGGAACGTGATTCATTGATTAGCCATGGAACAGCATTTTTACTTCATGACAGGCTTTTCGACAATTCTGACAAAGATTATGTAAGTTTAAAAACATTATATTTATTTATCAGTGTACGTGAAGTGAAAATTAGCATATCAGAAAATTCATTTTCACAACCATTTATACGTGCTTTTTAACAGGCATGTTTGTGCACCGGTTGTGGAAGACTAATTTCAACAAATTTCAAAAATTTTTGGAACAATGCAACACACCAAGCTCCCAATGCGATAGTGAGTGTGACGTCAAGAATGATTTGTGTAATATGCAAAACCAGTGATAATATAGAATTTGTACAGTTTCCTTATGTATTGAAATATCTGATAGCTGAACTTTCCAGTGTTAACGTTACTATGCATTTTCATCTGAAATAATGAACAGTAAAATGACTTCAAAATAAAATTAAATTTACATAGCTACAAAATGAAATTGCTAAGCTTATAAAATTTGTCCTGAACGTGAAAAAATGCGAATGCACTTTTTCGTATGCAAAAGCGATTAAAGAAATGCTACCCGTAATTAATGAAATGCTAATTATTTGTGGATTAAGGTTGACCTCCAGAACGCCACTTTGTTTAATAACGCTTGAACGATAAATCCGTATGGGCCGATGTCTATACCCGTACATAAACCAGTTTACCCCCCTCCCACCTCACAAAGGCATGGATGGTAAATAACTGTTGGTACCATTGAGATACAACTTTAACGTACCATCCATGCCCCAAGTTTTGGTTTTCCCCTATATCAGAACAAGCTAATTGTTAATAACAAGGAACACATTCTTAACATTCAGCACATACTTTGCAACTTCCCAATATTTCCTCTGTTTACTGGTATATCTAAGTTTGTATGCCTTGCCTTCATAAACAAGAGACATACGGCCGCAACGATTATTGATAAGACGCAACTCAGGAATAACGAACAAAACAGAAAAAGAAAATTTTCTTCTACCCAAACAAGTGAACAGCGATAGTCATTTACAAAACAAGAAAGTAATTTGTTATTCATTCAACTTATTATTCAACTTATGTTATTCAAATTATTCAACAACAACAACAATAATAATAAACAACAGTAAACAATACATATCAATGAACGATATTAACAAAGTGGAAACGACGAAAAAGCTCCAGCGTACGTCTACCGCTGGTATATTCACCCGTATATTGTGCAACCCGTTGTTGCTTTTCAGCATAAACGCTATTTACCCGTTTTAAGTCACCATCGGTAGCGTTTCCTGATAGCACTTCTTGAATCAGGATGTCCATAACACCATGTCCTATTATCAGGAGCTGGAGCAGTTCATAAAACCCGACATGGCTTTTACCCGCTTTTTTGTTGAGACGATTATGTCAACCTTCCAAGTGGTTATAGACTCTAATATTTACCTTATGCGCATTCCAAAAGGCAATGCGGGTAATTTATTAGCTTTATTTCAATATTTTAGGCAGGAGTGGGTCACTGATGATAGACTGCCGCTTTGAAATATACATAATGTACATATTAGAACCAATAACCACTTGGAAGGTTGGCACAGTATTGTGTTCTCACCAACGTGCAGTATATATCTTTATTGAGCAAATATAAAATACACGGGCTATTCTGAACTCATCCGAGACCTATTTCCCCCAAACTCCGCCTCCTTTTTGTGATTGGCTGTACTCTGATAGGTTGCACGCGATTGATCGGTAATTGGCTAATGGTTTCTACTATTTTATTAGCTAATGTTTATAATAAGTGATTGGGTGAATAACTGCGCCATTTGATTTGCTATTAAGCTTTGATCAAGGATTGGGTGATTGTTGTTTATCAACGATTTTCCAAATATGGGGTGCATTACCATTAAATTACCTTATATGGACATAAATAATCACATTTCCGATTTTTTAAAGCACCTTTTTTAAGATATGTTGCAACAGTGTTAGCAAACTTTTAATGCGTCAACGGAATTATAACAATAACAGTAAATATACATATGACAAATGTTTTGCTTCATTACAATTGCTCACTTTGTGTGTATATTGTTAAGAACAAAATTTAAAAAGATGTCTTGCAATATTTGAATATGGCTTTAAATAAGTGGTCATCTTAGTCTATAACATTAATGATTCTTCAGTTTTACATTTCATTGTTCACATAATAACTTGCTTTTGTAATTTTAATTCTTCATGTCTGTGCTAATCAGCAGACCGCTTTGCACAGAAACATTTCTGCTTTTCGCTACAAGCGCATGTGAATAAGGCAAATATATTGTATACAGCCTTTGTGTTACAACAACAATCAATAAGGATCTACAACAAACAAATCTGAACTATATTACAATATATACAATGGGCAAAGATAAACTATACAATGGGAATCTAGGGAACTAGAAAACTAGGGAAAATGAATTTTATCGATTTGAATTCCATTTTAAATAACCCTTTTACAACATTCAGTTTTCATTTCTCATTTTATCTACAATTGAAGATCAACTTGTGATATTCCTTGTGGCACCAATGCCTTTTGTTTATTCTGACAGAAGAAAATTAATCACACACAAATGGCGCACGAATGCTAACATCAAAGAACGTGATGTCCACTGAAGAGTGAATTCGTGGAAGCAGCTTTAACTGCTTGGTGCTGTCCATTGCTTTTTTTCCGCTTTCAAAGTGCTTTACCTTTATCCATCCGCGTTGATAAATACTGTTCAAAAGAATGTCAACCAACAGTTGCTTTGCTTGTCAGATAAATTACGTTTTAGCTAGCAATTATACGAGATTTATGCATGATATGCTTTTCCGTTTGTCAGAAATTGTTCTGATGAGTAGCTAAAGGCAATTTTAATACAATGGAAAAATCAACAAGTGATATATTGTCCACAGCTGCAGTTTTCAGCTAAAACTAGGAGTGGTGATTGCTGAATGTTATAGCATCGACATATTTTCTGTTCTCTGAAAATATTTCAAGTTTGGATGAGAATTTTATCTTTATTCTCTTCAATGTTTCTTTTGCCCCGTTCACCAGAGTTATTGTTTTTCTTCTTATGTTTTATTTAAATAAAAAATAAAATTGCAATTTTGTTTAAAATAAACATCTGTGGTTATGCATTTTGTGTAAATTGTATTAAATTTCTATTTCAATATCAAAAGTAAACCGACTATTGGGTTGACTAAACATTCAAGTTGCAATTCTTGTATTATGATGATAACCAAATGTTCAACAATCCAGATCAAAAAATATCTGTTGAATTTCGAAATCATTTTACCAAACGAAGCAGAAAGGAGAGAAAATATTTTTCATGCCAAGTTCACCCCATCATGACTGTGTCCATTATTTTGCGCTAGCATCGCATATGCTCAGCCAAAATATGATCATAGTTAATTACCCTGGTCAGCAGCCAAGGAGAATAAATTGGTCTTTCATATGCTGCTACAACTTTTATTTCTATTGTTCAGAGTGAACAATAACTGCGCAATATCATGGAGTTCACACTGCCTTGGTCAGATAATGAGTTCATTTGAGAAAGCATCTGCAGCATTGTAAAAATTCCAGACCATCATTTATCATTGCTTGAATTTGTGCCTTGTGCATTTCTGTGGCTTCATAGTGCTCAGAAATACTGAAATGCCAGCTTCTGTAG
>JYDO01000244.1:0-37095 GCA_001447755.1 Trichinella papuae | reverse complement strand
CTTGTTTGTTTTTGTATTCTGTTATCTTGTACTCCGTTGTTTATAATAAACTCTCTATATTACAAATGGTGCGAATTAATCGACCGCCTGAAGGCGCTACAAAAGTATAAAGTTCTTGTTGGCGACAAAATTATGCCAGCTGGCAGTGGACTGTATTATTATTGATGTTCAGGCGCGCAGTTCAAATCGACTCACAGCAAGCTGAAGGGTCGGTCGATACAAGGAAAACAATCACAATGATTATGTTGGTATTCAAACTTTATTGTGATTCTGGACAAGGCAAACTCAAATTCAACGAGATGATAGCCACAACGTCAAGATCGTAGATTCGTCTGCGATTCTCAAACATCACACCGATCACACGGTCGCTCTTGCTTCGTCTTCAAGCTCGACAACTATGACTACTGCTGTCTTCTATTACTCTATCACTACTATGATCTACTATGATACTATTATATCTATTCTGCTTCGTCCAGACCTTTATATAGGATCGACCTCGGTGATCCTCCATTGTCTTTTCCGGGTTCAGTGGGTCAGGACGGTCAGAACACCGACTTATAGACCCCCAAACGAACCCGCACACGATAAGATTCGTAAGATCGTATTGTGTTGACTCGTGGCGAAATGTCGTTTCGAAATTGCCGCCCTGTTGACCTGCAGGTACTGGGATTACTGTACCTCCGTTTCCAACAGTTCTCTTGTGTGCAGTGATATGTGATTGCGGCATTCGCTGCGTTTTGATGTCGTCAGTTTATTTGAGTTCTGCCCGAAACAATCAAGCTTTGTCTTGTTGTACGTTCTTGATCTGTGTTTATAACTTTTTGTTGAACTGTCATGTCATGTATTGAACTTTTGAATAAAAGCCACCCACTAACTCTTGTTTTGCTTAAAGATCGAACTTCGAATCAACCGTTATGTAAATGTATGGGCCACTTTTCTTAAATGTCAGTATACAACGATCTGTTCTCAACTTTATGGATCTTACAGAAGGTGTTAGGAAAAGAAAAGTAAAATATTCAATTAAATGATAGCAAATTCCAGCATTCTAAATGAGCAAAACTTTTTACCAATAAAGTAAACAAATTTGAAAATGTGCAGAATTTTATTAGAACCAGGGAAATGCAAGATCAGAAATGGATAGGACTTTGAAAAGTTGACAATTTAAAACCGCAATTGTATAATATAATATAATATAATATCTCATTATATAGAAAATGCTTATTTTGTTGTTATTGTAATAGATTTGGAAACTGATTTACGCATTTTACTGAAAACTATTTTATTTTTTAATGCGGTTTCATTGTACACAGAAAGAACAGTATTACACGAAAAATATTTCATTTATTGAGTAACAAATGTTTTTAAATGTGAAGTATGGTCGAGTGTACTTTTTCACTTGCTGCTTGGATGTGGACTATAAAAATGAACAATTAGTATTATTTATAGCGTGGTGTATTATTTTTATGAAAACACGCAGTTTTCCTATATAAATGAATACTTGTATAGTAAATGCATTTCACCTGTTTAGCATTTTAAGTTTTGCTTAGGGCTTGTTTATATCAAGTATCTTTTCTATATTGAAATTTTATGAATTTCATTATTTTATTTAAACCAGTACGTAATTATAATTTAATTAATACTTAAATTATAATACTGGTTGGAGTAATTATTTTACAAAATTATAATTTACAAATTAATAATTTATAAATTGAATGTGTAATTTAATCGAATGTAACATACCGAATTTTCATGCATTCTTTAAGGCATGATTCATACGGGGCCCATTTATCCTGGCCACATTTTTCCTTTGTTTGGCATCTGTTGATGCTGTTAAATTGCTGTTTGCATTGTTTATCTTCACAGAGTCTTTTACGCTTCTGATATAAATACATTTGATTAATAATTTTATAATTGCATGTTCAAAATTTTAAATTCATGTTTAATAAAATGTGGCAGTACCTCATCTGTTTTGCATTCGAAATCTGTTTTATATTCCTTAGATACTTTTGCACCGTTCTCTGTTTCTTGACATCTGCAACCATCACCAGGTAAAGGGTAGCAATGCTCTCTGTACCCATCAAAGCGCTGATCTAGCTCAGCAATAACAGCTTCTTTTTCTGCTTTAAAATCATAGTCTTTTTTTGAAGCCTAAACATATTTTCGAATATTTACAAGAACAATAAATTTTAATCATAATTATTTGACTTCAAAATTTATTATTACTTGACTTCATCAAAATTATCATAAAACTGAAATTTGAAAATTTTAAATGTATTTTATTTAAACAGAAAATTAGTTTTGTGAAGCAAATTTAGAGCTAACCTAATTTAGTATTATCATTATTATATTGCGCGTATGCAAAGAATGTATTGTGGCGTGAAAAACATGAAATTTTACTTTTTTTGATCGACTTATAATTTATAATTAGATTTTAGTAAATTGATTTTTAACGCATTAAATTATAATTTGAAAAGATTTCTTACTGCTTGCTTCTGAATCCTTAAAGCACTGGTAGCAATGACAAGAGCGAAAAGACAAATCAGTTTCATAATTGAAGTACAAGAGCTGTTCTAATTGAATGATTTCCGTAATTTGCACCTCATTTATATAGAAATTCATTTCTGTTATACACATATCTTTTGACAATAAGAAATTGAGTTTTTCCTTCCTATTATATTTTCAGCATTTATGTAAACATGTGAATAAGCTGAAAAGTTATTTGCAATTTCAGTAAGTATTTTTCTAGTTTATTACGTAATTATTATCTTTTAGATTTGCATTTCATTTAAGATAACTGATCTGTTTGTTTATAGATTATATTTTTGTTTGGTAGATTTTGTATCACTATTAATAAATATTGTTGCATTATATATTTTATTTTCCAAATATTTACACATTCAATGAAATATTCTGTTTTTGAAAATTTTCATCTTTGTAATTCAAGCCAATGATTTATAAACGCTTTCTAGAAAGACCCAAACTATTCACAGATATGTTTTGATCAACAAATCAACCGTTTTTGGTTTACACAGCTTCACCGTTTACTATTTAATAGTCTTATTTTTTGCATTTAATTGTTTATTATTTATATAAAATAAAATTAAAACGAAAAAAATTTCTTATTCAGATAACTGTACTGAATTTAGAATTAAATATGAAAGTGCTTTATTCAATTATGAATGAAATAAAATTTATTCAATTATGAATCAATTATGAGTGAAATATGCTTCACGTTTCATGCAAAGTTTTTACTTTGGTTTGTATTTTTTCTTATTTAATCGTTTATCAAGAATATTAAAATTGACATGTAGAGTGTGCATTATGATTTTGTTTTGTTTATGAACAATTTTGTTTGTGCAAATAATGAAAGTATTTGAAATAAATTGTTTCAGTTACTCATAAATTTTACAAAAGTACGAAACAAAAAAGTAAACTTGCTAGTTGAACGTTCTTTAGCAATGTGATAGTGGATTGCCGAATAAAAATTTGAATGTAGAAAACAGTTTAAAGTCTTACTATATTTCAATAACTTACAACAGAATGCAATGCTTATGCGATGCTACATATAACAAGAAGATTCTGTATCAAGAGTGTTATATGTATAATATTATTGAATAATCCAAACTTCTTATAAAATTTATAAGCAAAGAGTTCTGGTGTCCAATATTTCACCAGCACTATTTATTTATAATAATACCTCTTCATCGTGAGTTGAGATATTTTCAAAAAAAGTCAAAAAAGAAAAAACAACATATATGAGGAAAGATATTTAGTGGAATACAAATAATTAAACTCTTCACAAGATTCAACAGCCATTCAATCAAATGTAATGGATTTTATAAATTTAGAATAACGTGCAAAAAAGCTTTGTGCTTATAATTATTTCCATTTATATCGTTAGCAGATATATTTCGATGCGATGTTGATTTCTGGATAATAATGAAAGCAACTTTAAACTGAATTCAGGAAACGTCAAACTGAACATGTCTTGTGCTTTCTTTAGTTTAGTTTTATTTGGGCATATGTTATTGTTTTAAATTATCATTGCATTGTAAAACCAAAAATCCAAAAAGTTTCTGAATGAATTGAATTTGATTGCATTCAATAATTATAATAATCTGACACTAAGAAAGGTAATGTTAACATTATTATGATAGAAATGTTGTTGTTCTTTCCTTCTAGCGCTTCAAATTTAGCAAGCTAAAATTGAATCAAATTAAAATGAAACTGAATACACAACGAATGTCCTGTTATGTAGTTAAACAGGAAACAACTGACTTCTTCAAAATGATGAAATAGCTCATATTCTTAACGAACAAAGAAAGTATTGTTCAGCTCAGTATTGGTTTGTTATCGACAACAAAAGGAATGTAAGTTATTGTAAAATTTACTGCATTTATGTAGTATCTTTGCATTAGTGATCTGTAAATCAACAGACATTTACTTCAAACAATTATGAATTAAAATTTAACGTTACTGTTTTCAGTTCTTTTTCTGAACAAAATTTCCAAGCAATATTTGTTATACATTTGCTGAAAATTAGGAAAATGATAGCTAAAATCATTATCCAAAAGCAATATCCATATTGCATGCAATGCTGAAAATACGTAACAAATAGAGTGTTCTACTTCGTTACAACGATATTTTAGAATAGGGTATTTTGATTCAATGACATGAACAAAACAATGCAATTAATTCCCCTAAAATAATTTAATAATATAATTTTAATGTATTAAAGTAAAATAAAATAATACTATATAAGAAATCAGTGCAACGTAAATTTTTAAGTTTTGTTATAAATAATGAAGATAAAATAAAACTAAGATTATGAATTATTTGAAAAGTAACAGATTATTATTCTTCATCTTCGTTGACGCAAATCAATGAAGCATAGCTTTGCTTCTCAATGAATACCGCTTCTTTTTTGGAGTAGATTTCAATGAAGAACGTTTTCGTCGAGATTTAGTTGACTTGATCAAAACTGCTTTTCGGTTGGATTTTTTCACGCTTCTCTTCTTATTACGACGAGATTTTCGTCCACTTTTAGATCTTGGTCGCGCCGCAGCTTTACGGGCTACTTTCTTGCCAAGACTTTTCCTCTTTGTAATACTCCTCGATCTTGAACGTGACCGCAACGACTGCAAACACGCTGGGCAAATTATTTCTGCAGAAACCTCACCTCTATCCAATGGTACAGCTGATGGTCTTTTCTGCAATTCTAATCTTGATGTTGGACTCAAGAATTGTCCAGGAGAACGCCTTGGGGTTTGACTTCTTGATCTTGAACGTCTTTGACGACGGGTACGACTACCACTTCGGCTACGCATACTACTTCGGCTGCCACTCTGACTACGACTTCGACTACCCATACTACTTTGGCTGCTACTGCGACTACGACTTCGACTATAATGACTATCAGAGCGAGAGCTTATCGAAGAAGGCATGATGCTCACCAGCGACAGAACTAAACCACTTTTGTTTAGACATGGCTTATATAAGCTATTTAAGACTTTAAACAATATTACTTTAAATCAAAATTGTTTAAAACTCATCTTTAAAGTTGATTATGCTTAAATGATCATTGCTATCACTCTTGTTTAATACAGTAAAAATATTGCAATTTCAAAAATAAATCAATCAGAGAAAAGAACTTTGAAATAAATTATTGAATATGAATTTATTTCCAAAAAAACTTTCCATTGTCCACGCTTAGGTCTAATTCAGGTTAAATTTTCAACGTAGTTTTTTACTCGTCATTGAACGCTTTATATTATTGGGTTCTCGCGCAGTTATCTTATTGTCTTTCCTTGCATAATTGTTCATTGACTCAAACTGGTCAGTTGTGATTAACTGCAGTTGTTTTTCATTTTATTTGTTCAAATATTTCCATTTATGAAACTTTGATAGTAGTGAGGTAAATTGAAAAATTATTAGTGAAAATTTTTTTATTATTCCAAAATTATATTGAGTTCGCTTTTATCAGAATTTATCAAGTTTTATCATTCAGTGAAATTTTGTTTTTTTAATAGAATACTTCTGGTGATGTTTATACTTTTTAATTGAGAGTATTTTCAAAATCAGTTTTTCGAATTATTCAGTGCTTAACTGTACCTCAATAAAGTTATATGGTACAAACTGAGGGAAAACAACACAAAAGATAAGTAAAATAATGATTTTAATTTTTCCTTATCCAAGAACAGTAAAGAACAGTCAGCAACAACAATAAACCACAATAAACATCACATATCAGTAAATGATATTAAGAACGGCTAACGGTGAAAAAGGAAAATCCTTGAATAATACAATACAGTATTATACAGCAAAATAAAATGCATATAATAAACAATACAAACACAATTCAACAGAATACAATGAAAATATAATATAAATCACCGTTTGAAAGACCGCATTAAATCAGCTCCAGCGTACGACTACATTCAGGACACATGTGGCACATCAGGTGCAAATCCTGATATGTAAGCTAGATGCCGCTGCTGACGAAATGTCCATGAGTCAGAGGCTCTGGCGAAGGTGAATGCAAGTGGTATACGGTCAGTGAGGCAATGAACTCTTAGCCTTCGATGAACTACTGAAACTGCAAAATGGTCAATTAAAGTGCAGGAAGCGCTATGACGAACGCGCTGTATTTCCGTTTAGGAGTTCTGGGGTGGCGACTAAAAAAGGTGAGCTGTTGCAAGATGTTAATGATCAGTTCTTCCTAGACAGCACTGGCGGCAGTATCAGATGCATCTATTGTAACTGCTATCAATGCATAAGGATGCGGATGGACAAACATTTTTTAATATGCTAACTCCTCTTTCTAATTGTCGAAAGTAGCAGAAGTTTCTTCAGCACAGACCAACTCTACGGGTTGGCCAGCCAATGCCTTGTATAGAGGTTGTATGATTAAGGAGGCGGAGGTCGTGAAACGGTGGTTAAAATTGGCCATTCTGATGAAATTCTGGACCACTTTCACCGTAGAAACCTTCGTGAATTGAAGAGTAGATACCAATTTGCCCTGAAATGGGACCGCACTGCTTGCTGCTGCGATGGCCTAAGAAATCGATGGAGAAGCGGAAGAATGAGGATATAGTTCAGTTTATAATCAGATCATGGTCGGCTGGGCGCTAGAAAAGTTGTCGTAAATGGTCGAGTTGTTGGTGATTAAGAGGTGATTGAGGTAAATGAATGTGAAATCCAGCCTGTGACATTACGGCGTAAATTAGCGGTTGGAACAGACGCGGGGTGTTCTTTAGGCGGAAGCGTAGGCGTAACGTAACATTAATAGTAAAAATTTCTATTATTCAAAAACTATGTTGAGTTTGTTTGGATCAAACTTGATGAAGTTTTATCATTTATTGAAATGTTTGCTTTTAAATGCATTTGCGGTGAAATTTATACGTTTTAGTGATCAGCATTAACAACAATTATTTTTATCATCCTTGAACATTTCATTGGAAAACAACGAAGTTATATCAGTTGTGATAGCAATAGCTCAGCAAGAACAAATGAAAGCAATAAGATACATAGTCATTTCAATTTTTCACAATCCAACAGCAACAAGAACAATGATAAGCAGCAGTAAACAATACATATCAGTGAATAATATTAACACAGTGGAATCGATAAAATAGGAAAAAACTAAAGAATACAATACAACAGAATACAAATATAATATAAACAACAGTATATGGTAATAACAAGTAACTGGAATATGCTGTACGACGCCATATCGATAATTTTCCGTTATGCACTCTCATGTGGTTACATCTGGCACTTCTTCCAGAAGTTTTGTGTCTTCGTTGGAATGGGAGGGGATGGTGACCAGATAAGCTGATTTTCCCTTGTGCAGTCACATGTGAGTTTTGTTGGTAATCCATCCAGAAGTTCTGCGTATTCATTCATAAAGGAAGTCAGGCTGCCCACATGAGGCGCGTTTACAACATGGCTGCGCCGCAGGTTAACTGAATGGGACGATTCAGAATAGACGATGCGTTGATATTGCAGCGCAGTTTGGCGCTTCCTTATGTCGCACCATACTATCACTTCAGTGTTTATCGTACAGGGCAACAACGTAGTAACATAACAAACATAATGATATAAGAACAACCACGCCTTTGTTCCTGTCTCTTGAGGCAACCCTGATAGGTTGTTGTAGTGACGCACGATGCAACCATTTCGAGGAATGCGTCTTGGCTAATCAAAACTTGTACGGCAGTAGGCAACGCGTGTTGGCGTGTAACGGTAAAGCGGTAGTTGGAATATGGTTACGGATACTGACGTAACGGTGATTTTCCGTAATGCACTACCATATGATTGCATCTGGAATTCTTTCCAGATGCTTTGGGTATTCGTTCATAGAGGAAGTAATTTAGCCCAGGAGAGGCGCGTTTACAAGCTGGGTGGGCCGCAGGTTGACTGAATGAGACGTCACAGAATGGATGAGGCATTGACTTTTCACGTCGTCCAGCAAAGAGTGTGTGAGGAAAAAGTCCCCACTGAGAACAGTTGTGTAACATTGGCAACGGTGAATGCCCACTAAAAACGGCATTGGCGAAAGTCAGGTGGTGGTCTGCTAGTTCTGTACGTCTTCATCTTCGTGTATTTATCTGTCAGCAGTGCGACAGGTTATAGTGCTCATCGACGCTGCATAGAGGGTTGCCACAATGCCCTCAACCAGTGTCGACAAAGAATCAGCGGCCGTAAATGTTATCCCAGGAAAACTGCAAACGTAATTTACTTGTTGTCACAAACTGGGCAGCGTTTGTTTGCAAATGGCCAACCGCATTTGCCGAAACTGGCTGCGGCCTTGGCCCCTTACTTGATAATCACAAGACGGCTGGCAGCCGCGGGTGTTCAAGCCCAATTGCCGGTGAAAGAAGCACCACTTGGCGTTGCTGACTTTACCAGGTTTTTCAGCAGTTTGCTGTACAATGGATTAATGGTGGCCAAGTCTTGCTGCTCTGCTTGCCGTAGAATGTCAGCAGGAGATCTCAAGTGCCAGTGGTCTCTGAAACTGCCGTTGGATAGCAGCAAACAGTGGTCACTCAGCTCTTGCTGTAGTGGTACGTACTGGATATGAAACAAGGCTCATCCCTGTGTGATAAACCGACTACCGTGGTTACATATCAGCATAAAATTCAGGGTTAACGTGACTATCTTTGCTGAATGCGTCAACCTTTTGTCGGCGGTGTATCAACTTTTTCACTCTTCTAGACGCAGTTGTTTCAGTTCACCTGAAAGTGATTTTATGTCTCTGCTGCCATATTTCTGACAACTGAATATTAATGAAATCTTTCTTTGGATCAGAACTCAGGTCATCTTGAGAAGTCAGATCTTAATCTGCCGTAACTGAACTCTGGGTAATTCACTACGGCCACTCAGGTCACAACGCTCACGTTTATTTGTTGACATCGAATAAATACAAGAACCATCAACTAAGCATCATATATAGCTTTCATATAGCAATTGAAGAACAGTCAAAGCAGAGAACAACACCGCGTATGAGTGACAAACGCACTGAAACCAGTTAATTCCATCCATCGCTTCTGCATTCTCTACCGTATCCCCATTTTGTCAATCAGGTGCAAACATGCTTTATACTGTAATATAGGTTCAACGGCGATGCCATGAGAAGGAGATGAAGCCTGCGGTTCCGCCGCTGCTTCAGCCAAATCCACAAAAAATGAGCATAACCGTCTTGCAAAAAGTATTAAACTGTACAGCAAGGACATCATTTCACTCACTGGCTAGAACGGTGTGGGATCAACCAAATCATCCATATTCTGCAGTTTGGCCGCTGGTTCGCCTTCGTTGGTGCTAAAAAGCTTCATAATCAGTGGCTTTATCCATTTGTATTTTTCTGTTGCATGGCGGCGACGAAGGAAGTCAGTGATTTGGCATGCAGGGTCCTGACGTATTCAGTGCGCTGACGACATAGTAATGAATGGTCATGTCAGTATAAATTTGGCTTCAGGATAGTAGATACAGAACGTGAGAAGCTTCTGTGAAAGAGCGTCATGGCATTGCAAATTCATGACGTTCTAAGACGCTATAGTAGCATCCCTAAAAATCATTCAGAGGAAATGGGTCACCCACCAGTAAAGCTTCTCATCAGATTCTCTAATTTTAGCAAAAAATACTGTATATATTAAGCGCGGTAATTCTGATCTTCAGGTTCATAAGCACTGATGCTGATGTTTAGGTTGCTCAGTTTCATCCGCCCATATCTGTTTCTTCTAAAATTTCAGAATAAAAAGTAGAATGTTTTACAACCTTTAATCGATATATTTGAATTGGGTATTAGTTTTCAATATTATGCACAAAACAATGTAATTAATTTCCATGAGCAAAGAAAAAAAATATAATTTTATTATAATAAAATAAATTATAACAATATTATATAAGAATCCAGTGTAATGTTGGAAGTTTTGTTATAAATAATAAAAATAAAATAATGTTCTGATTATAAATTATTTGAAAAGTAACAGATTCTTCATCTCCGTCGAAGCAAATCAATGCAGCGTAGCTCTGCTTCTCAATGAACGCCGCATCTGTTTTGGAGTTCATTTTGATAGGCAGGTCATACGTCGTAATTTAATTGACTTGATAAAAATTGCTTTTTGATTGGTTGAGTTCGATTGGAATCTTTAAAGAAGATATGGAAGAAATTGAACATAATTGTTAAACAATCTTGAAACGGTGCCTACACTGCAGATTTCTCAATGGACACCACTTTCAAAAAACTTCGTGAAAGAAATAATGAAAGAAAAATTTAAGGTCAAATTTTTTCTTTTAGAAGTCTGCGCAATGACATTCTCTTAAATACAAATGCAACAGCCATAATGGGATGGATGGTCGCCTTCATGCCATATTTTCACCGCCCTATTTTAATGGCCGTTTATCTCACTCTTAAATTAGACCTTCGTGCCGTTGGGTTACTAGTGTTCCTTGTTTACTTGCCCATTGATTCGAACCTTTCAGTTGATTAGCTGTGATATTTTTTCATTTCATTGGTTTAAGTATTCCATTTAGCGTTACGTAACCTTAAAACTTGTGGCGTAACTTTAATAGTGAAATTTTTATCATTCCAGAACTATATAGAGTTTGCTTTTATCAAACTTGATGAAGTTTTATCATTCATTTAAATTTTGCTTATCAAATGCATTATTTGCGTTGAAGTTTATACTTTTTAGTGATCAGAATTATCAAAAATGTTTTATCATTGTAGTATATTCCATCGTAACATATCGAAGTTATATCAGTTGTGAGAGCAATAGTGCAGCAAGAACAAATCAAAAAATAATAAGGCTAATAGTCATTTTAATTTTTCAATATCCAACACCAACAACAATAATAATAACCAGCAGTAAACATTACATATCAGTGAATCATAGTAACAAAGTGGAAACGTTGAAATAGGAAGAAACAATATAATAGAAATACAATACAATGCAATACAATACAATACAATACAATACAATACAATACAATACAATATAAATAGTTTTCAAACCATTACTTTGAAGGTCGCTTAGTATTTGTTTCGGTGTTACTACATTAAAGCTTGAAGGAACAGCTTTAGAGTACGTCTACCGCTCGTACATTCAGCCGTATATTGTGCAACTCAGTCTTGCTTTTCAGCATAATCACGTGATGTAGAACGCACCAGACATATGTGGTTGCTTTGCTCATGCGGCACTAATCTCCAGAAAGTCTCCTCTTTATTACCATATAAAACATCAACGACCATAGACTTTCTGAGCGACGCACGATGCCACCAATTTCAGGGATTCACTTTTCGCTATTCAAAACTTGTCCAGCGGAAGCGAACGCGTGCTGCCGTGTAGTGGCAAACCGGTAGTTGGAATATGGTGTCTGACAGCATAACGATGATTTTCCGTAATGCATTCGCATATGATTGCACCTGGAATTCTTTCCAGATGCATTGGATATTCGTTCATAGAGGAAGTGATTTAGCCCAGGAGAGGCGCGTTAACAAGCTTGGTGCGCCGCAGGTTGACTGTATGGGACGTCCCAGAAAAGATGAGGCACTGACATTTCACGTCGCCCAGCAAAATGTGTGCGTAAAAAAAGTCCCCACTTAGGGCGGTTTTGTAACATTAGCAACGGAAAATGCACACAGAAAAGGGCGTTGAAGAAAGTCAAGTGGTGGTCAGCTAGTTCTGTACGTCTTCATCTTCGTGTATTAATCTGTGTGAAGTGGAAAAGCTTTTAGTGCTGACCGTGTTTCAGCGATGGTTAGAGGAATGCCAGAATGCTCTTAACCATTGTCAACCAAGAATCAGCGGCCGTAAATGTGATCCAGGTGACCTGCAAACACAGTTTTCATGTTGCCACAAGGTGGGCGCGTTTGTTTGTTGATGCTCAAAGCATTTGCCGCCACTGGCTGCGGGCTCGGCCGCTAATCTGATAATCATAAGACGGGTGGCAGCTGCGGGTCTTCAGGCCCCATTTCAGGTGAAAGAAGCACCACTTGGCGTTGCTGACTTTACAAGGTTTTTGAGCAGGTTGCTGTACAACGGATTAATGGTGGCCAAGTCTTGCTGCTCTGCCTGCCGTAGAATGTCAGCAGGAGATCTCAAGTGCCAGTGGTCTCTGAAACTGCCGTTGGATAGCAGCAAACAGTGGTCACTCAGCTCTTGCTGTAGTAGTACGTACTGGATATGAAACAAGGCTCATCCCTGTGTGATAAACCGACTACCGTGGTTACATATCAGCATAAAATTCAGGGTTAACGTGACTATCTTTGCTGAATGCGTCAACCTTTTGTCGGCGGTGTATCAACTTTTTCACTCTTCTAGACGCAGTTGTTTCAGTTCACCTGAAAGTGATTTTATGTCTCTGCTGCCATATTTCTGACAACTGAATATTAATGAAATCTTTCTTTGGATCAGAACTCAGGTCATCTTGAGAAGTCAGATCTTAATCTGCCGTAACTGAACTCTGGGTAATTCACTACGGCCACTCAGGTCACAACGCTCACGTTTATTTGTTGACATCGAATAAATACAAGAACCATCAACTAAGCATCATATATAGCTTTCATATAGCAATTGAAGAACAGTCAAAGCAGAGAACAACACCGCGTATGAGTGACAAACGCACTGAAACCAGTTAATTCCATCCATCGCTTCTGCATTCTCTACCGTATCCCCATTTTGTCAATCAGGTGCAAACATGCTTTATACTGTAATATAGGTTCAACGGCGATGCCATGAGAAGGAGATGAAGCCTGCGGTTCCGCCGCTGCTTCAGCCAAATCCACAAAAAATGAGCATAACCGTCTTGCAAAAAGTATTAAACTGTACAGCAAGGACATCATTTCACTCACTGGCTAGAACGGTGTGGGATCAACCAAATCATCCATATTCTGCAGTTTGGCCGCTGGTTCGCCTTCGTTGGTGCTAAAAAGCTTCATAATCAGTGGCTTTATCCATTTGTATTTTTCTGTTGCATGGCGGCGACGAAGGAAGTCAGTGATTTGGCATGCAGGGTCCTGACGTATTCAGTGCGCTGACGACATAGTAATGAATGGTCATGTCAGTATAAATTTGGCTTCAGGATAGTAGATACAGAACGTGAGAAGCTTCTGTGAAAGAGCGTCATGGCATTGCAAATTCATGACGTTCTAAGACGCTATAGTAGCATCCCTAAAAATCATTCAGAGGAAATGGGTCACCCACCAGTAAAGCTTCTCATCAGATTCTCTATTTTTAGCAAAAAATACTGTATATATTAAGCGCGGTAATTCTGATCTTCAGGTTCATAAGCACTGATGCTGATGTTTAGGTCGCTCAGTTTCATCCGCCCATATCTGTTTCTTCTAAAATTTCAGAATAAAAAGTAGAATGTTTTACAACCTTTAATCGATATATTTGAATTGGGTATTAGTTTTCAATATTATGCACAAAACAATGTAATTAATTTCCATGAGCAAAGAAAAAAAATATAATTTTATTATAATAAAATAAATTATAACAATATTATATAAGAATCCAGTGTAATGTTGGAAGTTTTGTTATAAATAATAAAAATAAAATAATGTTCTGATTATAAATTATTTGAAAAGTAACAGATTCTTCATCTCCGTCGAAGCAAATCAATGCAGCGTAGCTCTGCTTCTCAATGAACGCCGCATCTGTTTTGGAGTTCATTTTGATAGGCAGGTCATACGTCGTAATTTAATTGACTTGATAAAAATTGCTTTTTGATTGGTTGAGTTCGATTGGAATCTTTAAAGAAGATATGGAAGAAATTGAACATAATTGTTAAACAATCTTGAAACGGTGCCTACACTGCAGATTTCTCAATGGACACCACTTTCAAAAAACTTCGTGAAAGAAATAATGAAATAAAAATTTAAGGTCAAATTTTTTCTTTTAGAAGTCTGCGCAATGACATTCTCTTAAATACAAATGCAACAGCCATAATGGGATGGATGGTCGACTTCATGCCATATTTTTACCGGCCTATTTTAATGGCCGTTCATCTCAATCTTAAATTAGACCTTCGTGCCGTTGGGTTACTAGTGTTCCTTGTTTACTTGCCCATTGATTCGAACCTTTCAGTTGATTAGCTGTGATATTTTTTCATTTCATTGGTTTAAGTATTCCATTTAGCGTTACGTAACCTTAAAACTTGTGGCGTAACTTTAATAGTGAAATTTTTATCATTCCAGAACTATATAGAGTTTGCTTTTATCAAACTTGATGAAGTTTTATCATTCATTTAAATTTTGCTTGTCAAATGCATTATTTGCGTTGAAGTTTATACTTTTTAGTGATCAGAATTATCAAAAATGTTTTATCATGATAGTATATTCCATCGTAACATATCGAAGTTATATCAGTTGTGAGAGCAATAGTGCAGCAAGAACAAATCAAAAAATAATAAGGCAAATAGTCATTTTAATTTTTCAATATCCAACACCAACAACAACAATAATAATCAGCAGTAAACATTACATATCAGTGAATCATAGTAACAAAGTGGAAACGTTGAAATAGGAAGAAACTATATAATAGAAATACAATACAATGCAATACAATACAATACAATATAATACAATATAAATATTTTTCAAACCATTACTTTGAAGGTCGCATTAAATTTGCTTTGGCGATACCTAGATTAAAGCTTGAAGAAACAGCTTTATCATACGAATACCGCTGGTACATTCAGCCATATATTGTGAAACTCTTTCTTGCTTTGCAGCATGGACGAGTGAAATAAAGGCACCGGAGGGATGATGCTGGTTTGTTTATGCGGCGATAGTGTTCACAAGGTCCTCAACCGCCGAACGCCTTTGTTATCACAGGGATCAGCAAAACTCATAAGCTGGTCACACGATGCCACAATTATGCAGATATCAGGTTTGGCCATTTGAAACTTGTCCAGTGGTAGCCAAATCGTGCTGGCGTGTAGCAGCGAAACGGTAGTTAAAATATGATGTACGGTTATGCACTCTCCTGTGATTATGCTTGGCGTTTTCTCCAGAAGTTTTGCGTCTTTGTTAGTATAGGATAGGATGGTGACCAGATAAGCTGATTTTCCGTTATGCAGTCGCATGTGGTTTTTATTGGACATCGATCCAGAAGTTCTGCATATTTTTTCATATAGAAATTGATGCTGCGTACATGAGGCGCGTTTTCAACTTGCGTGCGTTGCAGTTTAATTGAACCTCTCATAATCGACAAGGCGTTGATTTTACACTTGGACCAGCAAAGAGTGTGGGAGGAAACAATTCACAGTGAGCAACGGTTTTCAAACATTTGCAACATAGAATGTCCAAAGGAAACAGCGTTACGAGAAGTCATGCGTTAGTGTGGAAATGCAGTGTTCTTTATCTTAGAGTTGTTAGCTGTGATCAGTAGGTGAGTTAATACTGCTGGACGCATTTGGATGGTGCTAAAAGGAACGCCACAGAGCTCTAATCCCCTGTTGACCAAGAATGATCAGTCATAAATGTGATCCCAAATGAATTGTAAACATAGTTTACAAAGTGTCGCAATGTCAGCAGCGTTTGGTTGATATTAGCCACCGTCTTTTTTCACCACTAGCGGCTGGCGTCGACGTTTATCTGATTATCATAAGGCGCGTGGCTGTCAGGCAACACTTCTCGTAATAAAAGCACCACTTTGCGTAGTTGACTTTAACAGGTCTTTGTGATGGCAGTGGATGGCGTTGGCGGGTGTTGAACGGATTACTGGTGGCGAAGACTTGTTGCTCAGCTTGCCATAGTTTGTCAGTATGAGCCGCTTATTTTCAGGGGTGTTTGAAACGTGCGTTCGATAGCAGCAGACAGATGCCGGTCAGCAGTTGCACATGGAATACTAGGCAGAATAAGAAACAAGACTAATGCATGAGTAATGAAGTAACATCTGAGCAACATATAATGCCTTGAAATACCAAGTGAACAACAACCAATGCACTGAACAACACCATGAACGACGAACCAGTGAACCGCCATGAATTCCATCCATCGTTCCATCATTCTTTACCGTAACGCCATTTTGGAAATCAAGTGCAAACGTGCTATCTACTGTAATATAGATGCAACCGTGAGAAGTAAGTCAAATCTGCATTTCCTACTTTGCTTCAGGGAGATCCACAACAATATGAGTCTCATCAAATGGTGGACTGTTGAACTCTCCAGAAAGTCAGCATTTCACTCATTATCTTGAACGTTGTGTGTTCACCCAATCCATCCATATTCAGCAGATCAGCCCCTCATTCGCTTTCGCTGGATCCAAGTAGCTTCATTATTAGTGCCTTTATGAATGTGTGTTATCTGTGGCAGGGAGTCGATGAAGGAAGTCTGTTATTCAGGTGATGGAAATAATATGAAAGGAAGACAGCGAAATGTCAACCTGCTGCAAAGGTTCATCATTTTCTGTTTTATGGAAACCTACATATACGTACTATAATGCAAAAAAGCAATACAAACTACGTGCTAGTGTTTATTTTGATTTTCAGTAATTAATGTGAGAGTAGTTTTCTTTAACCCAGAGTCATTTATTGTTACTTTCCATTGTTTTTATGTGATTGGATTGGTATGCTGTTATTGGTTGACTTTTTTTCCTCTAATATTAGTAAGCTTTTCCTTCTTTTTTTGATAATGAAATATAGATGAAATTGAGAATGTCAAATTTTGTAAGATGTTATTTATTGATGCAAATGTATGAGTTGACTTTGAGTGACATTTGTCTGTTTGATTTATAATTGTAAATGCATATTATATTCTGTATGAAATAAATTAAATAATAATTCATAATAATCATATATTTTATGGAATTATATTTATCTTCCAAAAATTGAAGAGAAAAAATGTTTAATGAATAGAACCTCAAATAAAATATCAACACGTCAACCAATCAAATTCAAATGTGAACGAAGCAAATGGAGGGAACAATTGATACGCTTGGATTACTAACAGTCAAGTTTCAAAATTGACTGTAATTATTCGCGCTGCATTCATTCTTTTATCGAATCGAGCGTCCTACTCATCTTCTACATTCTGCAGTAAATAGACCTGTGTCAGAATTAGGCGTAGACAGAACTGTATGGTGTGAATTGACAGAATTAGCAATGACGGATAATTCTAGGAAACAAGTTCGATTGAATGATTCATTTCAACCTATTTAAAACAATGAGGTTGTTAGTATATTATTTGAAGAAAGAACACTGTTTTCTATGATTTTGCTTTTTGTATTAGGAACTTTGGACAACTGAGGATGAAGAAGCAGGAAAAGCGTTGGCGGCTAAGAAAGCACTTCAAGCATCTAAAGGTAGTAAAAAGAATGGCAAACCTGTTGCCGATGAAATTCTTGTAGAATTAACGTCTACACAAAAGAAGGTTACCAATAACTTCTTTTGTTTGTTAAAATATTCGTATTTTCATATTTTTGATTATTATTGGTATTTTAAATTTGAAATATTGTACAGGAGAACTCTATGCTTATGAAATTTATAATAAAATTGGATTATTCAATAATATTGTACATATAACACTCTCCATATACAGAATCTTCTTCAAATCAGTAACTGCGGCATCACATAAACATTGCATTCTGTTGTATGTTATTGAAATATAGTGAGACCTTTAGCTGTTTTCCCCATTCAAGTTTTTATCCAGCATTCTACTATTACACTGCTGAGGAACGTTTAGCTAGCAAATTTAGTTTTTTCCTTCGTACTTTTGGAAAATTTATGAATAACTGAAACAAACAATTTGTTTCAAAAACTTTTATTATTTGCAGTATCCAAATTCTAATGCATAAATTTAATAAACAAAGCAAAATCAATAATGAACGCTCTACATAGTCAATTTTAATTTTCTGGGTAAACGATATAATAAGAAAAAATGCAAGCCAAAGTGAAGAATTTGCATGGAATTTGAAAGGTATTTCACTCAACGTTTGTCATTCATAATTGAATAAATCGTTTTCATATTTCAATTCAACACAATTATTTGAATAAATGAACTATTTTTTTCCATTTTAATTTATATAAAGAATAAACAATTAAATGTTTAAGAAGAAGACTACTGAATGGTAAACAGTTAAACTATGTAAACTGAAAACGTTTTATTTGTTGATCAGCCCAGCATTTCCGTAAACAGCTCAAGTGCCTCAGGACTGTATTATTAAATCAGAGTCTTAAATTTCCAAAATTACAAATTTCAAAAAACAGTATATTGCACTGAAAGTGTAAATACGTCGCAAAGAAAATATTCAATGCAGATGAGGAGCTGAAAAATATTTATTAATATAAATACAAAATCTTCCATATAAAAAAATAATTTATAAACATACAGATTAAAATCTTAAATGAAATGCCATTTTTTCCATTGCAAACTAGTATTGATTTCGAAAAATACTTTTTTTGAGTTAATTTCACATTTTCAAACATTCAAATCTAAGAAAAGAATAAAAACAAATTCTTTTTTCTTATTAGAAGAAGTAAATAATTGATAATAATTACGTAATGAACTAGAAAAATACTTTTGAAAATTACAAATAACTCCACAGCTTATTTACATATTTACATAAATAATAAAAATATAGCAAAGAAAAGAAACTCAATTTCTTATTGACAATGAATATGTGTATAATAGAAGTAAATTTCTATATAAACGAAGTGAAAATTACGGAAATCAGTGCATGTGAACAATTCTTGTACTTCAGCAATTATGAAACTGATTTGTCTTTTTGCTCTTGTCATTGCTACCAGTGCTTTAAGGATTCAGAAGCAGGCAGTAAGAAATCTTTTCAATTTATAATTTAATGCGTTAAAAATCAATTTACTAAAATCTAATTATAAATTATAAGTCGATCAACAAAAGTGAAATTTCATGTTTTTCACGCCGCAATACATTCCTTGCATACGCGTAATATAATAATAATATTATTAATGATAATGATAATATCAAATTAAGTTAACTCTAAATTTCTTGACAAAACTGATTTCCTGTTTAAATAAAATACATTTAAAATATTCAAATTTCAGTTTCACTTTATTCGTACGCTGTTGGCAACACAAAAATTTACCATGCACCTTATCATGACACTTTAAATAAAATTTATTGTTCTTGAAAACACTCGAAAATATGTTTAGGCTCCAAAAAAAGATTACGATTTTAAAGCAGAAAAAAAAGCTGTCATTGCCGAGCTAGATCAGCGCTTTGATGGCTACAGAGAACATTGCTACCCTTTACCTGGTAATGGTTGCAAATGCCAAGAAACAATAAGTGGTGTAAAAGGAACTTATAAATATGAAACAGATTCAGAATGCAAAACAGGGGAGGTAGTGCCACATTTCATTAAACATAAATTTAAATTTATGAACATTGAATTATAAAATTATTAATGGAATACATTTATTTCAGAAACGCATAAGACTCTGTGAAGATAAAGAATGTAAAGCGGATTTTAAAAAAATCAACAGATGCAGAACGAAGGACAAGTGTGGCCAGGAGAAATGGAAAGCATATGAAGATTGCATGAAAGAATGCACGAAAATTCAGTACGTTACACTCAAAATTAAAAATAAAATTTATATATTATTAATAAGCAAATTATTAAATAATAATTCACCACTTTAATGTATCTTAAATCATAATACTGTTTTAACTAAAAAAATGCAGTTCATACAATTTCAATATAAAAAGATATCAACTTTTAACAAGGCTTGAACGGAACTTTAATTGTCAAAACCATGATTTGTACTTTATGTATATTAATTTACGAATATAAGTACAATGAATATACTGTAACCTATTTTCAAAAAAATTATACATAAGACTTACATTATAAATGACTTATATTCTTTTATTATTATAGTCCAGTTCTAATCAGTCCAGCCGCCTGAAAAAGTACACTCATTAGTTAAATATAAAAACATATCTTTGAATGAATAAAACATTTTTAATAAAACAGTCTTCGTTCTGTGTATAATGCATCCACCCTAATAAACACAACAATTTTCAATAAAATATCAATACGTAAATCAATTTCCAAATCATATTACAATAACAACAAAATAAGCGTTTGCCATATAATGAGAAATTGTATAATAAAATGCCGTTATTAACACTAACAACTTTTCAAAGTCTTATCCATTTCTGATCTTGCACTTCCCTGGTTCTAATAAAATTCAGCACATTTTGAAATTTTAAAATCATATAATATAATTACCAATAAGGTAAAAATCTTTTCTCATTTAGAATGCTTGAATTTTATATCATTTAAGTGGATATTTTACTTTTCTTTTTCTAACACCTTCTGTAAGATCCATCAAGTTGAGAACAGATCGTTGTATACTGACATTTAAGAAAAGTGGCCCATACATTTGCATAATGGTTGATTCAAAGATGGATCTTTACAAAAAAAAAAGAGTTAGTGGATGGCTTTTATTCAAAAGTTCAATACATGACATGACAGTTCAACAAAAAGTTATAAACACAGATCAAGAACGTACAACCAGACAAAGTTTGATTGTTTCGGGCACAACTCAAATAAACTGACGACATCAAAACGCAATGAATCCCGCAATCACATATCATTGCATACAAGAGAACTTTATACTTTTTTATACTGACCATGTGCTCACCCTTCCATAGTTTTTACGCAAGTTCACAGCGGAAAAATAAGTTCAATAGCTAAGTGAATAGTGCAACAATAACGCGCGCTGGCGTCGGCAGAATACCATATTTTTCTGTTACCTTTATCTTCGGGAGTGCCAGTGATAGCGTTGCACAGAGCACTCAAGTGCATCCTAGTCAAATATTGCTTATTACGGCACTTGGTACAGTTGACATTAATTCTAAGTTCACAGCTCTGGTCGCTGTGCACTGCAACGCTCATTCTGTAACTGTCTGTATCTGTCTTTATCTGAAGAGGACGTGTGAATTCAATGTAATTTCTGTCGAACGCCGCTGCCGTCCAGATCTGATCTTGAGTAATAGTAACCTTCACAGGATGATTAATCTTCCAAGAGCCGGTAACAATCTCTGCAGCCGTAGCATGCCATTTTGACTGTCCGTTCAGTGCCTGATGTGTGGTTGATCACGCATTCGTAGAAGTGCGCCACTTCCACAATTTTGTCAGCCAAACGCTCTCTTCTGCCTGGGCTAACCATGTTCTCAGGAAAAAATACAATCGCGGTAACAGCACCATTTATAATCAGGCGACGTGTCCGTTACAGAAAATAAAAATGTATATCGGCTTCTACTCGCATGCATGCAGGCTCAGATCACAGTGATCTTATAATCTGACCCATAACAGGTTTGCATAATAGTCTGTGATGTGATGCAATAAATATTTTCACTTTGGGAGTATAATCTCAGGAACGGTCCCAAAAAACTCGAAGTCTTTCAGGCGTAGTTTTCACTCAACAATGAGCAATCTTCCTCATGCATGCCTTACAATACCGTCACCGCCTTGCTACCTCATTTTCACAAGTGGAATATTCCTCATTCGAACAGTCGAGGAGCGCCCTCAATAAGCATCTTCACCAGTTGCTTACTATCACAATTCAGTACAACGTCGTTCACGTACATGTTTCGCTGAATCTTTTCCGCTTCACACGGGTTGATGTCAAATTCCCCAATCACAACCACAACAATTTTCGCTTACGTGTCAGCAGTCCTACAGAAAGTAAAAAATGATTTTCAAGGATATTCAAAACAAAATATTCCTCTTAAAATATCGTTCTAAATCTGCAAAGTTTTTTGGAACAAAACAAATAAAAATGAGATATAACTTTAAAAAGAAGGATATGCTCAAACTGAGGCTTTCTTGTTTAGTCATGATAAAAAATACCGTACATTGCAAAAAGATCAATTTTATAAAAGTGCCCTGTTCGAAGTACATTTACGCTAAATCTGTTTTTATAACCAGTTTCGTAAATGAAATGGAAATTGCTTTTTGTTATTTAAATATACGTATGCTATTTTCTCAGAAGGAAATAATTCTACGAATAAGACTGCCTAGCCATCAAAATAAAATGAAATTTTAAAAAATTCACTACGATTTCGCATCAAAAAATGATAATGTTTCAACGTATTAGATTTGTGTTAATTAAATATCTGAACTATTCTTTATTAGCTAAATAAATATATTCAACTTGAAAAATATATTGGTTTCTTAATGTGATAAAAAATATTGATAAAATGGAATGAAATTTTGCACATTAAAAAATTACCATTAAGTAGTGTGTAGCGTTTCGCCACCGTTAACCGGCGAATCAGACTCCAATGGGCAACTTTCGATTCGATCACCGCAATCCGACGTCACCTTGCGTCCTCTTCAGCGGTTAGCAACCATTTTGAATAAAACAATCAACGTTCGTAATAGGCTTTAAAAATGTATATTGATACACATAACAAACAATCAACATGGCAAAGGACATCAGGCGCAAACAAACCACAACCACTATAATAACAATGTCAGCCAACTCCCACTTTCCTTTTACTGTAGCTTTTTGCCACGCCTTCAGTGAAAATCAAGTACAGTATAGCTGCTACAAGTACAGTATATAAACTATTCACATTTGCGATACACCTAAATATTTTGATATTTTATTTAAATATTTTGATCGCAATATTTGAAGATTCGGAAATTAATCGCTTGACATGGTAGGTAATTTTCAAATGTAAAATGATGTTTTCCAAAAGATTTTAGTTATACATGCAACAAATGCAAAAACCAAAATACACGAAACTGCAAAGGTTAAATAAACAGAACAGCAAAAAACGCTTAAACGATGATTTGAAAAAGAAACCACGCTCATCACCTGAATTTATCCCAACTGTTACTACAAACAAAGTTATCTCTTCGAAATGCAACTTGAGAGGCAGCAAATAAACAAATGCAACAGTAACAATCACAAGAAACGAACAACTATAAATGACCCAATGAACAACAAACCTGCACATGTTGACCTATTCCATGATTGTATGCGAGAGATGTAAACAAATATCACTGGTGTAAAATAATTTTATTGTGTAAATAACTCAGTACACTATGACGATTATGTATTATGATCATATAATTTTGTTGGTTCTTTTCTTTCAAGCTTCAGTTAATATAACTTATGAAATTAGTTAAACTTTGAAAATAAAAATTTTAATTTTAATATAGAAGTAAACAAAAATTGTGAACTTTTTTAGAGAAAAATTTATTTCCAAAAGTATAAAATTGTACACTGAAGTTGCACTAAGTAAGCGTTTAATATTTCAGGCGTTAAGTACGACGCGGCTTTATAGATGACGTTCTTAGTGCTGTTGCGAAAGTCATCGCCACTACGATTAAACGTTACATAGTAGTGCTCAATCTGCACAGTACTAAGTGACTAAAATTCCTTTCTGCTCGTGATGCTTGCCCATGTGCATTCGAGGAGAAAATTTAAGCAAAATTTTCGCCAGTTGGTCATTACATTGGCATGAGCAATACTGTAAGTCAAGTGATGAAATAAAATTTAGGTTTTATTTGCAGTAATGTTGTAAATTTCGACTCTGGAACGATTAAAAAAATTTTTTTAATAAAATAACATTTTAATAAAAAATTATTGGTTTTGTCCTGCATTTCATTAAAGTAGAGCAGTTTCGAATTTTAATATCAATTTGCTGCTCTTAAATGTAAAACTTTATTATATTTTTTGATTTTTCATTCTAAAATAATTTCTTTAAAGAAATTAATAAGTTAATTTTTTGTATAATTAAAATGTCTGTAATTAATGACGTTAATGTTCAATTCGTTTTTTAGCGCGAACGATACTGTAAATTATGATTTCTATTGTAATTGTGATATTTGTTTATTTCTATTATGGCGCAAGGTTTTAAACATGCAAGTGAAAAAATTTTTGAAAATCGAAGTATTAGATCAGCTGTAGACAGTCGCTTTGGGTATGACATTTGCGATGGGAAAGTGGAGAAAACTGCTTGGCTCATAAATATGCATGCGGTAATTTGTTGCTTTAACAGTAAACTGTTTTAATTTTACAAATTTTGGAATTTTTATTACAATTTTATTTTATTTTATTTCATATGATATTATATTATAGTGAACTTATTGTATTTCTAATAATACTCAGTTGGCAGTGTTTTCTTTTGAATTAAAGTCCACGTTTTATTCTTCGAGTTTATGTACTTTACCGTTATAATTGAATTTTTGTGTAATTATTTTTCATATGCTTTTAGTTTATGAAAAGCTTTTTTTATCTTTTTTAATAATAAAGTAGTTAAAGTTTTTCCAACTGAAATTTTGTTCACTTTTTTTATGTTTATTTGATTAAGTGAACTTTTTTTTAAAAATAGACAGAAATTTCGAACAAGAATGGCCGTATGGAAAGCGCAATGGAATATTACTTTTTGCAAACTGATGGTACCAAATTCAAGGTATTAGTTTTTTATTTTATTTTGTCAGTGTTAAAACTCTGTTATGTTTCAGCTACTTTATTCATACAGACCATACTTTTTTGTTTCTGTAAGAGAAGGATCCGAAGCGGATTTTGTTATTATGGTGACGAAGCTTTTTGCTGGATTGGTGGAATCTGCTGAAATTGTTGAAAAAAATGACTTGGATCAGGTATCACGCTGATTTAAAAATTTTATAATTCTAGAAAATATTTTATACATTGTTTTTTTTGAAAGTGTTTTACTACTACTGTTATGCATTTCACACCATTCATATCATTATGTAATTGAAATTTAATGAAAATATTTTTGTCTTTTATAAAGTAGAAATGATTTTTAAATTTTATGTAGGTCATTGAATATTTGGTATAATTACATTTATTTTCTTATAGACGAATCATCTATCCGGCCTACGTCGATTGTATGTGAAGTTATACTTTTTGAACACCAGTGATCTTGTGAAAGTTCGCAATGAAATCATGTACAAAGTGGAAGACAATAAAAAAGTTATTTCATCTCGTGATTTTGATGGAATTTCCGTCAAGTAAGCGTTTTGTTTATGGAATTCTTGAAAAGGTTGTCGTGGAATGGCTGTTTAGTTCTGTAAATACGGATTCTGAATTTTCCAATGCTGGGTTTCAAGAACGTTTAGAAAATGTCTTGGATATCCGGTAAGTCATATATTTCTTGAGTGAGAGTAAATTTTTTTTTATTTTTGTTTTATTCACTCTTTAACTACACTTACTCTCATTTAGTGAATACGACATTCCTTATTACATTCGCGCAACGATTGATTTAAAAATTTTTGTTGGTCTTTGGTATGATATAAATGCGACGAATGGAAAAATTACAAAAATCGAACCCATTCGAGATCGGATCAACAGACCAGTAAATAGAATGAGTAGTTTAATGAATTTGCAGTTTAAAGTTTACTTTTTAAGGAACCGTGTGTTCTTGCATTTGATATTGAAACAACCAAAGCACCTTTAAAGTTTCCTGATTCTTCTTGTGATGAAATAATGATGATTTCTTACATGATCAACGGACAAGTCGTGTTTTGATGATTTTTTCTTTATATAGTTTCATTAATAATTAATTTTTTAGGGTTTTTTAATTATTAACAGGGAAGTTGTTTCAGAAGATGTGGAAGATTTTGAATACTCTCCAAAGCCGGAATTTGAAGGTCATTTTTCAGTGTTCAACGAAGCTAATGAACGATCGTTGTTACTTCGATTTTTTGGTGAATTTCAAAAATTTGCTCCGGACATTGTTGTCACTTATAACGGTGATGCTTTTGACTGGTAAGGCATCGTTGTTGTTGGCATCGTTGATTCGAATTATGCAATTCATCGAATAGTTCTGTTTGATGTTATTTCAGGCCATTTGTTGAAGCCCGTGCTACAGCTTGTGGCTTGGATATGTACACCTCATTAGGATTTCGTCGAAATGCTTCTGGCGAATACAAATCGCGCCAGAGTTCTCATATGGATGCTTTTAAGTACAGCAGTGATTTTTAATTTTAAATAGAATTGTTTAAAGTTATTTTAAGATGGGTGAAACGAGATAGTTATTTACCGATGGGCAGTCACAATTTGAAAGCTTGTGCTCGGATAAAGCTGCGCTATGATCCGGTTGAGTTAGACCCTGAAGAATTGGTACCGATGGCGAGGAGCAAGCCTCAGGTTCGACTAAGTATTAATTAAAAAAAATTGTTTTTTTTGTATATTTTGTTTCATCTTCAGACTGTGGCTAATTACTCTGTATCCGATGCCGTTGCTACGTATTATTTGTACATGATTTACGTTCATCCGTTTACATTTGCCCTGTGCACAATTATTCCCATGAATCCTGATGATGTATGCAATTTGACACTAGGGAGACAAGTATCAGTTTTGAATTTATTTTTTTTATTTAGGTACTTAGAAAAGGTTCTGGAACCTTGTGCGAAGCGTTATTGATGGTGCAAGCGTATCAGTCGAACATTATATTTCCAAATAAAAAAGGTGCGGATGTGAAAAAATTCACCGCAGACGGTCATTTGGTGATATCTGAAACTTACGTTGGTGGACATGTCGAAGCTTTGGAATGTGGAGTCTACAAGTCAGATATTGCGTGTCACTTTGAAGTTGACTTGACTACAGTGCAGAAATTGATGGATGATTTGGAAAATACGTTATTGTACAGCTTGCAAGCGGACGGCGTGTCGTTAGATCAGATTGATAATTTTACCGAAGTGAATATTTGCCTCTTCTTTTTTTTACGTTTTGTATCCTGTTCTGTTGAAGTGAATTCTTATTTTTCAGGTATGCAATGAAATCAAGGAGAAATTGCAATCATTGAAAGATTCACCGAGTCGTCATGAGACACCGCTGATTTATCATCTTGACGTGGGAGCCATGTATCCTAACATTATTTTGACCAATCGACTTCAGGTAAATTTACGACAACTTGTATTTGTGCATAGAATTATATTTTTATGAATAAATAAAATTCAGCCCCCTGCAATTGTTAACGAATCCGTTTGCGCTGTATGTGATTTCAATCGACCAGGCGCGAAATGTCGTCGTTCAATGGAATGGGTGTGGCGAGGAGAACTTTGTACTGAATTGAATGAATTGAATTATTATTTCTTTGATTATGATATTTCATTTTTCAATTGTTGTTTAGTGCCAGCCAACAAGAGCGAATATCAGTGGATCATGCAACAGTTGAACAAAGAAAAATTGTCCACTGCTTCGAACAGTTCGTCCAGGCATTTTCATCATCTGTCCGACGATGAGAAGAGTGAATTCGAAAACAAACGTTTGAAAGGTAATTATTATTTTTTTCGTTCAAATTTTTATTAATTAAATTATTACTTTTCACAGAATACTGTAGGAAAGCTTATGGTAGGAATCACGATTTTCGCACCGAAGTGAAATCGACACTTGTTTGTCAGAGGGAAAATTCCTTTTATGTCGATACAATTCGAGCTTTCCGTGATCGTCGTTATGAATACAAGTGTTTATTAAAAGTGAAAATGAGGTTAGAAATGATTTTTGTATTCTTTGCAACGCTTGTTGGTTTAGTCAGCAAAAAAGAAATTGGCTGAAGCGACGGCGGCTAGCAATTTCGAACAAATCAAAGATTTCAAAGCTAGTTGTGTATTGTACGACAGTTTGCAATTGGCTCACAAGTGTATTTTGAACTCTTTTTATGGATATGTGATGCGCAGAGGGTGGGATTCAGTATTCCAAAAAATTTCTCCCCAATTTCAAATAATTCTCTTGTTTTCTTTTGTAGCTCTCGTTGGCACAGCATGGAAATGGCTGGCATTGTTTGTCACACTGGAGCTATGATTATTAAAAAATCTCGCGAATTGATCGATAAAATAGGGTATTGTATAATTGTATTGATTATGTCTTGTAATTATGAGTTAATTGTTTCGATTGAAGACGGCCTTTGGAATTGGATACAGATGGCATCTGGTGCATTTTGCCATCGTCATTTCCAGAACAAGCAATATTTAAACTTCGTGACGGCGGTGGAAAAGTAACGGTATCATATCCGGCGGCACTTTTGAACATGATGGTTAGCCAAAATTTTACTAATGATCAATACCACGAATTGGTCAACCAGTCGACATTGTCTTACAAAGTCAGATCAGAGAATACGATAGCTTTCGAAGTGGATGGGCCGTACAAAGCGATCGTATTGCCATCTTCTAAAGAAGAAGGGAAAAAATTGAAAAAGAGGTTTTCGGATATTATTCATAACTGAAGCGCAAAAATGGCAAACAAACAAATTATTAATTTTTAGATATGCGGTTTACAATTTTGACGGCAGTATTGCCGAATTGAAAGGTTTTGAAATTAAACGTCGTGGAGAGCTGCAGTTGATAAAAATTTTCCAATCGGCCGTCTTTGATGGCTTCTTGAAGGGAAACACTTTGGAAGAGGTTTACGGTAGCGTGGCTGAAGTGGCCAACTACTGGCTAGATTTGCTTTTCTCAAAGGTTGTTATCACTTATTTCATCCATCACGAAACGATGAAAATTTGCATTGCTTCTCATTGAAATAAATTTCAGGCAGTTGATATTACTGATGCAGAATTGTTCGATTTGATTTCTGAAAATCGCAATTTGTCCAAAAAGATCGAAGAATACGGAAATCAGAAATCGGCGCCAATTATAGCTGCCAAACGTCTTGCTGAGGTTCATTATTGGCGTTAAATTGAAACAAATTTCAAATTTATGTTTCAGTTTCTTGGCGATGAAATGATAAAAAATTCTGGTCTCAATTGTCGTACTGTGATTTTGAAGGAACCTCGAGGGGCTCCGACTTCAGAAAGGTTTTGTGTTAACTTTTATTTTTAATTAAGTTCTTAATTGATATTTAAATTATTTTCAGGGCTGTTCCTGTGGCAATTTTCCAAGCAGATGCCAACATAGCTAGACACTTTTTGAAACGTTGGTTGAAGCGATGTGATTTTTCAGAAAATTTCGACATTAGAGAGGTTTCTATTTCATGTGAAATGAAAAATTTTTTTTTCTTATTTAATTTTCAAATTTTTTTAAATTCTTTTACAGATCATTGATTGGGATTATTATATTGATCGTTTGGGCAGTACTATACTGAAACTGATATCAATTCCAGCAGCAATACAAGGAGTTAACTTTTATATTTCATTGAGTTTCAGAGAAGATTGTTTATTTCATTTTGAAATGAATTTAGGTTACTAATCCAGTACCGAGAATCCCTTTACCCGAGTGGGTACGTAATAAAGTGGCGGTGACGGATAATTCTAGGAAACAAGTTCGATTGAATGATTTATTTCAACCTATGCAAAACAACGAGGTTGTTGGGATTGCATTTGAAGAATGAATATTTTTTTTTCTATAATATTATTTTTTGTATTAGGAACTTTGGACAACTGAGGATGAAGAAGCAGGAAAAGCGTTGGCAGCTAAAAAAGCACTTCAAGCATCTAAAGGTGGTAAAAAGAATGGCAAATCTGTTGCTGATGAAATTCTAGGCGAATTAACGTCTACACAAAAGAAGGTTACCAATAACTTATTTTGTTTGTTAAAATATTAATATTTTAATAAATTTTCAGGATTACGTACTTTCTTGGTTGTATGGTTTGAAAAAAAGATGGATTCATATGCATCGTCAGAGCAGGAAAAGGCCTCATGAGATGATTCAATCTGATGTGATCACTTCTCAAGCAACCGGACCTACTCATCGGGTTGATCAAATGCTTCGAGCAAGTCCAAGAAATCTTCTTACTCATCCTTGGAACATTATTCAAGTATTTATATAATTTTTAAAAATGACATTAATTATTTGTTATATTTTATTTTTAAGATTTTGCGAAACAAAGAGCCTGGCTTGTTTACACTTTGGGTTTCGATTGGTTCTGAATTGCACAATGTTCGACTTCGAGCGCCAAGAATTTTTTACGTCAATCAGCGTAATCCAAAACAGATTGATTCTACCGATGGTAAATTTATTTTATTTTTGAAAAAAATTTTTTTTTAAAATATTATTTGTGATTTCAGTTTATCGAAAATGTATTCGCACACTACCACGTTCTCACCCAGTTTATCATTTATATGAATATGAAGTTCCTGAAGAAAAATATGAACGGCATTTACAGTATTCATAATAATAGCTGTTTGAATATTGTTTTTATAAAATTTATTAATTATAGTCAATTGAATACAGAAATAAATGCATTTCATATCGAAGGCATTTATGAGACGCGAGTGCCGTTGTTTTTCAGAGTACTTATGCAGCTTGGTTGTGTTTGTCAAGCGAAACCAGCGTTACGCGATTTACTGAAAGTTTGAAAATTGCAATTTTTGCAATGGAACAAAACAGTGAAATTTTTTGTTTTCTCTTAGGTTCCTGAAGAATTCAAATTAAATCAACTTGATTCCGCTTTGGATGACGATGTCAAATATCTATCCGAAGATGTGTTCAAAACAATCTTCTTGTACAATTATGCTCAGTATGTGTGATGTTTATTTATGATTATGATTATATATATATATATATATTTTTTTTTGTTAATACAAATTTTAGAGATACTAGATCGGTGTGGTGTCTGTGCATGCCGAATACGAAAATTGGATTGGTGTGGATTGTGGAAAAAAGTGGTATTGCTAATCATCCCAACGTTTCTGCACTATACAGTCAAGAACGCAAGGCGAAGTTTGTTGTTTAGCTAGTCTAAATTTTATTTTTGCATTGTAACTTTTAGATGAAGTTGAATTCAATTTTCAGGTTAGAAGCTAATAGTAAACGAATTTTTCCTGAAGAAGATTACACTTTTAAAGTGACAATGGAAACCAGTGTTCGTCAGGTATTTTTCCTTTTGTAAATTTATTTATATTTGTATTTTTTTTGAATAAATAATAATAGGTTTATCGTTCTATACAACGAGCTCTGCGATCGTATCACGATGGAAAGCATGGTCCTACAATGGTAGCCTACATATCTTCCCATGGTAACGATTTATCATTTTGATTTGAAAAAAAAAATGTTCATCTCATTTATCTTTTTCTCAGAATGTGATCAATTGATAAGCTTAATTTCATCGTTGTCCTATTTTCCGGTGGTGAAATTGCGAATAGTTGACGGGTTTATATTTCATTTTTTTCACTTATTATTGCATATGTAAATTAATAATTATTCAGCGGTTGATATTGGAAAATTGATTTCAGAGAAAATTTGTTCAGCTGCTTGGATTGGCAACGTGTCGGTTGTAAAAAATTGGTTACTCATTTTTTGAATATTTATTCTTATTTGACGGTAAATTTCAATAAATGAGTAGTGTTGAAAATGATTTGAAATCGGTTGAATTTGCAATTTGCAGACATTCAAAGATCTGTGTCGTTACATGCGCATCCCGTTGGGAAACGTGCCGACCAATCCGACACAGTACGGCTCTGATTTGAGCTATGCAAGGCATTTGTGCAAAAATGGTCACGTGCTTTGGTGTTCGAATTCGGATGTTCCAGATTTTGGCGGCAAAGAAACCGACGATCACAGGTAGAAATTTTGAAATTTATGAATCAAATGATACTATATATATTTTTTTTTTTTGGTTATAATTGTAAAGATTGAACGTCGATTCAGATGATGCAGTTGATTCACAAATCAACCGAGCGGGTTTTTATAAAAATATCACATTCGAATTGAACATCGTCAGCTTGCCAATTGCTGCAGTTTTGTCGGTCAGATATTTTTTTTTTATTTATTCATTAATTTAATTTATATTTTTTTTGTATTTTTAAGACAAGTCGTATTTTGGATTTTGATAATTCAGAGACTTTTTTCAAAGCTTCTTCAACAACGAAAAAAACCGGCGTTGCCACGTTGCACAGTTTGAATTCGTACAATAATGACGAGAGTATTTTGCTTTCAAGTGCTTTCAAGTATGATTTTTGGTTTCATTTCAAAAAAAGTAGTTTAATTTTTTTTTATTTAAGAGTAATGAAGCAGATGGTACACGGTTGGTTGAAGGAAGTGACCCTTTTTCAAAATGTATTTGCCGACAATCATATGATTCATTTTTACCGGTATACAATTTAGAAAATGATAGAAAAAAATTAACTGTATTTTGTATTGTTTGCCCTTTAGATGGTTGGGATCAACGGATTCGTTGTTGTTCGATCCGTGCTTGAAACGAGCTGTAGACAGTCTGATGAAAAAGCTTTATTTAATGGTAAGTAAAATTGTTTTATGTTCATATGTTAATTTTTAATAATTTTTATTTCTTTGGAAATACAGCTGATTGCCGAGTTGGATCAGATGGGCTTGCAAATTGTGCACGCAGATTTGAATCGAGTGATTTTGTCAAGTGGTCGTCCAAAGTACGATGATGCGTTGGCTCATGTTGATTACATCCTGCGAACAATTCAGAATAAGGAAATTTTTTCTGTCGTTGATTTATTGAAAAGCAAAATATGGAATTTGTTGCTTTGGTTGGATGAAGTGATATTTGTGATTGTTTTTAATTTTTTCATTTCATAAGAAGAAAACTATTTTTCAGAACAATTATGGCGGTGTACAACAATGCACGCAAGATGCTGGCACTGATCGTATGCCTGCTGACACCACTACTGATAATGTATAATATGTTAATTTGTTTTTTTTTGGTTTAAATTTTGTATGAATATTATTTTAAGATTGGTTTAACGATGAATTGGCAATTGTTACACTTTTTACCTACTGCATTCAATTGTCAAGATAGTTTCAAAGTAATTCAAAAAAAAAAAAGAAGAGAGAATATACAAATTTGCAAAAGTTTGCCATTTTTAATTTCTCTTTCAGATGATCATTGCCGGTTATATAATGTTGATTTATAATTTTCTTATCAATTCTGAATTGCAATCAAATTCTGTTGATTTGGACAACAACGACGAGCAAATGATGACAACGCAGCCGACCATTTCTCAAGGTTTGATGCAACAGAAGGCTAGTATGAAGTTGAATTATGAACGTTTGAAGCAATTTTCACTTGAACTGCTCAACGGTGAACTTTCTGAAAAATTGTTCAAGTAGGCAAGAATAATAATTGAAAATTTTGATTCATCAATTTTAATAAATTTTCTCCAGCACTGTTCGCAAAGTTCAACGTGCAACAAAGATGCATCCTGACACCGCCGCTTCCACGTTTCCACGTTTCGTCGGCTCACATTTGCATCTGACCAACCCGGCTTTGGAGTTGGCAAAAGCACTTTGCAAGGTATTTATTTCATTTTAATTCCAAAAAAATTTTTTAATTTCACATCTTCTCTTCATTTTCTTTTGCAAATTGTTTGCAACTTCTTATCTACTAGGTGCTCAGTTTGGATGAAATGATTGCCGACGAAATATATCCAATCAAACGGGACTTGTTGGCAATTTTGAATGTGGGAGAATTTGCTGAAATTGCCGAATGGAAAAATCCCTCCCTTTCAATGATCTTACGTGATGTATATATATATATACATTTTGTGACGTTGTTCTTTTGGAATATTAATTCGTTTTGTTTTGTTTTTTAAGTTTCCATGTAAGCAGTGCAATTTATGTCGTGATTTGGATTTGTGTCGAGATTTTGACTTGAACTCCAACGATTCAGAAATGTAACGCTGAGCACTGTTTTCACATATCTTTATTATATTATGATATTTTTCTTTTAAAGTGAAATTTGGCGATGCAGCCGATGCAAGACCGTTTACGATATTGACGAAATTGAATTTCGACTTTTGCAATATTTGAACAATTTTTGCAAATCTTATTTCACTCAAGATCTGAAATGCGAAAAATGTCAAGAGGTAAAATTTATGAATAATTAATTTTTTTATTTATTCTTCTTTTACTTTAAAAAAAATACAATCAACAGGTGAAAGAGAGTCATTTGAAAGTGAGATGCGAATGCGGAGGGTCATACGTGTGCTGCTATCGCAATGAGAAACATCTTCAAAAGATAACTGTTTTGAAAAATATAACAAGGTTTATTTGAATTATTTTCTTTTTTTTTCACTGTGATAATGATAATTTTCATTTTACTACTACTATTATTTAGGCGATTTCAAATGGAAAGCCTCAGAACTGCACTCAGTTGGATTTGTTGAATCAGTTGACAATACACCCAAGAAGTTTGTTGATTAGAAGAAGAAAATACAATCAAAATTAAAATTGAAAACTATTTATTTATTTATTCAACTGTATTGGCGTAGAATATTAAAAAATCACAATCCCAGAAATTCATTCTACTTCAAAATTCGGCAACGTTAATAAAGGATTTTCTGAATAACAATAATGAGAAGAATGAAAAAAATAGCAAGAAATGAAAAGCAAGCTCATCATTTCTGCAAAATGTCTGCGAAACTCACAAGCGAATTACGAAAAAAAATATATGCAAAATTACATGTGCAGAGATCTGTGACTACTTGGGAAAAATGTGACAAATCATATCAAAAATGGAATGATCGCTTTTCGTTCTGCTGGATAATTGGGAAATTCACGTTTATACGCTTTTTGTTTCGCACATGCCCAGATTGTCATTTGTATTGCACCCAATATGGTGAATAAAAGCGCTAAATGAAATTTGAACTTATAAAACAAAAATTATTGAAAACATAATTCTCTTACCAGGCAAGCACTGAGTCATCATTGAGAAACAAAACCAAGCAATGATTTCGTACGTATAATTCGGAACGCTGACCAAATTGAACAACAATGTAAACGGATTTTCAGTTGGCATGGGAATTTTCCGTTCTTTAGAACCTGCTTGTCATATTTCCAGGGTCAAATTTAATGCAAAAGCGTTGTTAAATAAATATTTCACATACCAACTGGTCGCAAATTGCTCAACGCTGCATGTATGGAATAGTTGCCAAGCTCAGCTAGCAAAAAACCAACCAATCCGATCAAAGCAATAGCAGCTTTTGGCTCTGTATAAAACGGATGATTGACATGGTAGCCGACAAATGCAGCAAAACCCCAATAATAAGCGCAATTCTGCAAAAAAAAGAATAAAACAAAATTCAATAAAAATTACATGAACTTCTGATCATCAAATATATAAAAGTGATTGACAAACTTTAAACAAATTTCGCAATGGCATGGTAGAATGGGAAAATTTGTGAACGTACAACGTTTCGCAAACACGCTTCAAATAGTGCAACGTCCAACAACCCAAAGCTAACCTGTAAAAAGCTGTCATTGTTCAGAAAATCAAAATAAAACTTTAACTTTGTAAAATCACAAATGACAAATCAATTCATCACTACAAACTGATAATCGAGTACAGATAAATATTTACTGAGAAAAAAAAAGTCAACAAAATTCAGAATTCAATAAAATTCATAAAAATAAAAGTTACCAACCTAACTACCCAACTTGTCGGTATTTGATTAATAAAGCGATATTCATAGATGAATGGCAGTCGAAAGAAAAACATCGGATACACTATCATAGGTCCGATGTATTCCAATAAAAAAACCTAATTAAAAAAATTGATTTAAAATGTTAATGCAATAAATAAGCGTGACACAAGATTTACAGTTTTCCACTGAACCTGAGGACCCAAGTCTTTCACATATAGTTGTATTCTGCCGTCAATTTTCGGTAATGTGTCTAATTGGCATTCATCGCTCAAATTTTTTCCTCCTGCAAATGCATAAATAATTACACAAAGAATAAAATGAAACTCAAATTAACCAGTTGATTGCAAGCGAAGTGATTGACTTTCTACGGCAAACCCTGGTTCTAAAATTACACACTACATTAATCACAAAATTAAAAAGACAAAAAATAACCATGTACTTTTCCGAGTAACTTCATGCTTTACATCCAATATGGTGGCAGTCACTGGTAGCTAAAAGAATTCAATTCTACGTAATTAAAATCTCATTTCATTAGTTGATGAAAATAGCAAATATAAATTTCACATTGCACGCATGCATTCAACAAATTCTATCATTCCACTACTACACTGTCCATGAAAAATTCTATGAATTAAACAGTAATTAAAGAACTCTGCACTACTGATAAAAACAGAATTATAACTGAATTAAAATTATACTTACATTTCGCAAGACTAGCATCATTCGTAAAGTACGGCAATCATAAATTTCAATCTATGACATGAAATGCTTAACAAATTCACGCAGCAACATATTTTAACATTTCTACCTCTGCAAGGGACATTCTTTCCTCTTCTTTATATAAACTGAAATAAAATTATAGGTATAAAGTAGATAAAATATTCAATTAACAAAAAAATGCAAGCGAATAACGATAAATACGTTCGTCAGCGTGAAATAAAAAGAACAATACAATTATTTGTCATACTGTTATGTGATAATGAAGTTCCATTTAGCAAAATTATGCAATTATTTAAACATGGAAAGAAAAAATAAAAAATTCATAATTTAAGTCATCTAACTTTGTAAAAAATTTTAATATTCGGGAATTTTTTCACTAATTCAATTTTCTTATGATGCATTGCAAATGTGAATAGTTCATAACTCATAACCGTTCCGTACATTTAAAGCAAGACATACCAGTGGAAGAAACAGATTCAATACCGCAGTCAACGGCAGCTATACTGTACTTGATTTTCACTGAAGGCGTGGCAAAAAGCTACAGTAAAAGGAAAGTGGGAGTTGGCTGACATTGTTA
>JYDO01000243.1:0-38713 GCA_001447755.1 Trichinella papuae | reverse complement strand
TTTTTCCTAATTTTGGGATTGCTGTACTACAAAAATAAAACTCAGGTACAAATGCTATTAGAATCAGCGACAATTGCTAGCGGGTATTTGTGGAAGATTTCTTGTAAAAGTTAATAAAATGCAATTCTAAGGTGTATTATTAGGACGGTAAATTTTATATCGCTCTCAGTTGTTCCCACTAAAACCGCATCATGATTAAACGTTTACGCCACTATCTCGATAAATCAGCTTTCATGAAGCGTGCGACCAGGTTCGTTGTAATTCTATGATTTTTCCAGATTTATTCCAGTTATTTTTGGGGAAAAATTGGATTTTCAAAAATTTCGAAATTTCGTGGGCTATAGACTTTGCTGTTTTCGCGTTTTTGATAAAAACTTTATTTTCGAAATTTAAGCTTTTATTGTGATATTTCGCTAGATTGCGATAAATTAGAGGATATTGCAAAGATTCATCGAAAACTATTCCGTTCTGGTTTAATAAATAGCCGCTGAAGTTCGCACAATGCCTATCTTAATATACAAGAAATCAGCCACGCTGAAGCTCTCTTAAAACGGAACCAGTATGCTTTGATTTTAGTAATGAAAACATTTGAGAGATTTAAGTGAAGTATTCGATGAAGTTTCACAGTCTTGTGCAATATTTCTTTGCTTTGGGCAATCCAATTTTTCCTCATTTTCAGCACTTTTTGATTAGTTTGATGAAAGTTGTTTCAAACTAAGCAGTAATGGGAATGAATCGTTTAGTATAGGTAATTTCTATTACTTTATCTTTTTATAATGCTCAATTGATACGCATTCTAGCGTTATTTCCATTAAACATTTATTAATGCCTGATTGTCATAACTTATGGTTAGCATATCTTTGCTTCGTTTGAAAAATTCATTTCATGGAATATAGTGCTGTTCATGATTCTTATTATTCCAATGTGTTCTCATGGATACCAAACCTATGGCTATTTTGATTTATTTTCGTTTTCAACACTCAGTGAAATCCACATAAGAAAATGACCTTCAAATGTAGTATTCGCGTTGATAATAATTACTTGAAAATGGGATAAACATAATTCAATTAAGAAGTGATTACAAAGCAATGTCTCCGTGCACGGAAAATTCTTTCGAATTCAAGAATTCAGAAACCTTTCGTAATTCCGTTCTGATATTCAATTATAAGTTCAAAAACGCTAATGGCATGTTTCAACGAAATTCGAACGATTTATTCATTGTACTGCTGATAACTAAATACAATATTATGCAAGATATAGGTATATAAATTTTCAATAACATGTAATCGATGATTTTTTGAGAAATCAGATTAAATATATGATTAATGAATCTGACATTTATAGATAATAGAAGCCCAACATTGGATGAAAATCGCATTTTCATCTTATGATTTGCACTAATTGTTATTGCAGAAGCGTTATTAATCAAAGAAACCGCATTTATAAAAAGTTGAAATTTTGAGGATGCTGTAAAACGTAAACAAAATTGAGGAACAAATGTTATTAAAATTATAACCTGTTTTTGCTGAAAACATTGTAAATTTCTTGATTAACTTTAACAAAATGACTTCCTGCCAATANAAATTAGAAATCACGAATGGACTTGGTCGCACGTTGCCAGATTGCGTATTTCACGAGATATTGCAGAATTCACATATGGAACTAAAATATGACTTTAATGGTGGTGAATGGAAAAGAAATCAAATATGTAACTTGAAAAGGTATTGGCAGGAAGTCATTTTGTTAAAGTTAATCAAGAAATTTACAATGTTTTCAGCAAAAACAGGTTATAATTTTAATAACATTTGTTCCTCAACTTTGTTTACGTTTTTCAGCATCCTCAAAATTTGAACTTTGTATAAATGCTGTTTCTTTGATTAATAACGCTTCTGCAATAACAATTAGTGCAAATCATAAAATGAAAATGTGATTTTCATCCAATGTTTAGCTCCTGTTATCTATAAATGTCAGATTCATTAATCATATATTTAATAGTTTCCCTAAACGGAGACATTGCTTTGTAATCACTTAATTGAATTATGTTTGTTCCATTTTCAAATCATTATTATCAACGCGAATACTACATTTGAAGGTCATTTTCTTATGTGGATTTCACTGTGTTGAAAACGAAAATAAATCAAAATAGCCATAGGTTTGGTATCCATGAGAACCTAATGGAATAATAAGAATCATGAACAGCACTATATTCCATGAAACGATTATATTTCAAACGAAGCAAAGATATGCTAAGCATACGTTACAACAATCAGGCATTAATAAATGTTTAAGGGAATTAACGTTAGAAATCGTTTTAATTGAGCATTATAAAAAGATCAAGTAATAGAAATTACCTATACTAAACGACTTATTCCCATTACTGCTTAGTTTTGAAAAAACTTCCGGCAAATTAATCAAAATAGGATGAAGATGATGGAAAAGTGAGCTGCACAAAACAAGGAAATATTGCACAAAACTGCGCATCTTCATCGAATACTTCACTGAAATGTCAAAAATATTTCCATTACTAAAAGGCAAGCATCCGCCTTCCATTTTAAGAGATCTTCAGCGTGGCTGCTTTCCTGTATATTAAGATAGGCATTGTGCTAACTTTAGAGGCTATTTATTACACCAGAACGGAATAGTTTACAACGAATATTTGCAATCACCTCTTATTTATCGCATTCTAACGATATATCACAATAAAGGCTAAAATTTCGAAAATATAGTTTTTATCAAAAACGCGAAAACAGCAAAGTCTATAGCCCACGAAATTTCGAAATTTTTCAAAATCATATTTTCCCCCAAAAATGACTGGAGGAGATCTGGAAAAATCACAGAATTACAACGAACCTGGTCGCACGTTTCATGAAAGCTGATTTGTCATGATAGTGGCGTAACCGCTTAATCATGATACGATTTTAGTGGGAACAATTGAGAGCGATATAAAATCTGCTGTCCTAATAATGTACACTAGAATTGCATTTTATTAACTTTTACAAGAAAGCTTCCACAAATACCCGCTAGCAATAGTCGCTGATTCTAATAGCATTTCTACCTGAGTTTTGTTTTTGTAGTACAGCAATCTTAAAATTAAAAAAAAATTTTTACGTAATTTCGTTGATTGCAGGCGATAAATAAATAAAAATGAATCAAAATGAAGAGATTAAATTAAAATTTCCATGCAATGTTGCATTATTTCCCTCTATAAATGACACTTTTGCTAATCGACAAATGTGTCGAATATCTCAGTAAATCAGCGATTTCCCACAATTGATAATCTGCGTTCATAATTGTAGAGCAATACTGTTTCCCCATATGAATAAAGAATTTATTAATTCGTTTCTCTTTCCTAGAGGCACGTCTTTGGCTTTGCTGAGCATATGAATGAATAATTTGGGAGATTAGAATGAATACCAAGCATGAGCCTATTAATTTGTCTTCAATTATTAATTTATTTTATTTTATTTTAATCATTTGGAATTTTTTATTATGACAAAAATGCAGCATTCAAAGCTCCTCTGAAAACAGTCATTTCATTGCATTGAACTAATCGAAAACAAAAGGAAACTGCGACAATCTTGACATCATTGAGAAGCTTATTGAATAATTAAGATCATGAAGAGCATAGTATTCAATGGAATGATCATTTTTTGGTGGGTTATGGGTATCCAAGGCATACGTTACGACACTCAGGTATTAATGAATACTAACAGCCGTGGCGTTAAAAGTTCGTTTTTCTGGATCGATTAAATGAAATAATTTAATGAAGAACTAGCAAATTCAACATTTTATGCACATTTCAAGCCGTGGTGAAACAACTTTTAAAAAACTAATCAAAATGGGCTGAAAATGAAGAAAAATTGGATTGCCCAAAACAAAGAAATATTGCGCAAAACTGCGAAACTTCATCGAATACTTCACTAAAATGTCGAAAATGTTTTCATTACTAAAATCGAAGCATCCTGGTTCCGTTTCAAGAGAGCTTCAGCGTGGCTGCTTTCCTGTATATTAAGATAGGCATTGTGCGAACTTTAGAGGCTATTTATTCCACCAGAACAGAATGGTTTTCCATGAATCTTTCGAATATCTTCTACTTTATCACTATCTAGGGAAATATAACAAAAAGGCGAAATTTTCGAAAAAAAAGTTTTCATCAAAAACGCAAAAACAGGAAAGGCTATATAGCCCACGAAATTTCGAAATTTTCGAGGAAAACTTTTTTCTCCAAAAATTAATGAATTTGATTTATATCAATGAGAAATAATTTTCGAACTATAAAAAACTTATCACCACCGCTCCTAACTGCACATTTCTTCAGATATAGGAAAAAAGGTAAAAAAATATGATTTTAGTGGGGCTGAAATAAATAGAAGTGAAAAATAAGAGTTTAATAATTGTGCTTAAGAAACCATTGGAATGATTTTTTCAACTGAATCATTAACGTTTTACGACAAAAGAGTGGCCTGATTTAAATAACAATTGTTCCTGAGTTTCATTTAAGCCCTACAGAAACCTTCAAGTTTAAACACTTTGTTTACTCAATATTTTGATTGATTACACCTCAGAGATAAGAATTATCGAAAATTATCAGATTGAAACGGAACTTGCATGCAATATGCCAGTCTTTCTGTTCTATAAATGACAAATGCCAAAATCAGGGAATTTTATGAAATTTCTCAAAAAATCATCGATTGCGGGCTGGTGAAATTTCACATACCTTTAAATAACACAGTATTGCTTGATCAAATTATTTTACAATACGGCTAACTTTTTGAGAAAAATGGAATAAGGTTTACTGTACTTACTGGTGGATAACTCTAAAGAATCTAAAAAAAATCCAGCATTAGCAGATTAATTTCACATGAATGGGGAATTTATATAATTTCCTTGCATTTGTAATTAATTATTTCCCCCGGGTACAACGTTTCCTACTCCCTATGCAAAGCGCATTTCATCATTGTTAAATAGCGAAATTGAGGTAGTCACACATTTGGTATCAATGAGAAGCTTAATGAGTAAGAAAGATGGTAATGGGGACGGCATTCCATAAAATGTTTGCTTTTTAACAAACAAAAGACTCAGAATGCATCCTTTCTGATTCGCAGCTATTAATGAGTGTTCAACAGCAATAATTTCAGAAATTCCATTCAATTGATCGTTAGAAAAATTTAAATTAGTCGAGGACTAATACATTATATGTCAAAAATATTTCAGGTGCTGAAACTAGCAGTCTCTGGTTCGGTTGAAAGAGAGTTACTGATGGGCAACTTTCCAATGTATTAAGATAGGCAATACGCCAACTTTAGAGGCCATTTATTCCACAACTAGTGTGCTGTTTGTGATGAGACTGTAGAAAACACTATCATTCATCAATATGAAAATATAGCAATCAAAAAAAGTCCAAATTTTGAAAAAAACGCTTTTCGCCGTTTTTCGCAAAACAAGCAAGTGTATAGCTCACAAAATTTCGAAATTTTCGAGAAAAACATTGTTCTCCAAAAATAGGCTTAATGGATATTATTCGATAGGAAACGATCGTACAAGTACAATGAACGTATCTGCGCCGTCCCTCGTTGCGTATTTCTCGAGATATTTGAAAGAAACTGGACAGCTTACCTATGTATTAACATAGGGAATGACAACTTTAAAGGCCATTTATTTTACAACTAATGCGCAGTTTGGGGTGAAACTCTCCAAAACACTATAATTTATCAATATAAACGTTTATCAATCAAAAAAAAGTCCAACTTTTGAAAAAAAATTTTTCGGCGTTTTTCGCAAAACAAGCAAGTCTATATATAGCTCACGAAATTTCGAAATTTTCGAGAAAAATTTTTTTTTCCAAAAATTACTGGAATTAATTAATATCGATCAGAAATTATGGCCCAACTACAAAAAACTTATCCGCACCGTTCCTGGCAGCATATTTCTTCAGATATTAGGAAAAAAGTGTAAACTAAAATAGGATTTTTAAGAATGAATCAAAATCAAGAGATTAAATCAAAACTTTCATGCAATGTTGCATTATTTCCCTCTATAAATGACACTTTTGCGAATCGACAAATGTGTCGAATATCTCAGTAAATCAGCGATTTTCCACAATTGATAATCTGCGTTCATAATTGTAGAGCAATACTATTTCCCCATATGAGTAACGAATTTATTAATTCGTTTCTCTTTCCTAGAGGCGCGTCTTTGCCTTTGTTGGGCTTATAAGTGAATATCTTGGGGGAATGGAATGAATATCAAGCATGAGCCCATTAATTTGTCTTAAATTATTATTTTATTTCATTTTAACCATTTGGAATTTATTATTTTGACAAAAATGCAGCATTCAAAGCTTCTATGGAAACAGTATTTTCATTGCAGTGAACTAATCGAAAACAAAAGCAAACTGCGACATTCTTGGCATCAATGAGAAGATTATTGAATAATTAAGATCATAAAGAGCATAGTATTCAATGAAATAATCATTTTTTTGGTGGGATTTTGATATCCAAGGCATACGTTAGGGCACTCAGGTATTAATGAATATTAACAGCCGTGGCGTTAAAAGTTCGTTTCTCCTGATCGATTAAATGAAATAATTTAATGAAGAACTAGCAAATTCAACATTTTAAGCACATTTCAAGCCGTGATGAAAGAACTTTCATCAAACTAATCAAAAAGGGGCGAAAATGAACATAAATTGGATTGTCCAAAACAAAGAAATGTTGCACAATACTGCGCAAATTCATCGAATACTTTACTTAAATCTCTCAAATGTTTTCATTACTGAAATCAAAGCATACTGGTTCCGTTTTAAGAGAGATTCAGCGTGGCTGATTTCTTGTATATCAAGATAGGCATTGTGCGAACTTCAGCGGCTATTTATTTCACCAGAACGGAATAGTTTTCGATGAATCTTTGCAATATCCTCTAATTTATCGCAATCTCGCGAAATATCACAATAAAAGCTAAAATTTCGAAAATAAAGCTTTCATCAAAAACGCGAAAACAGCAAAGTCTATAGCCCACGAAATTTCGAAATTTTTGAAAATCCTATTCTTCCCCAAAAATGACTGGAATAAATCTGGAAAAATAACAGAATTACAACGAACCTGGTCGCACGTTTCATGAAAGCTGATTTATCGAGATATTGGCGTAAAAGTTTAATGATGATGCGGTTTTAGTGGGAACAAATGAGAGCGATATAAAATTTTCCGTCCTAATAATACACCTTAGAATTGTATTTTATTAAGTTTTACAAGAAACCTTCCACAAATAACCGCTAGCAATTGTCGCTGATTCTAATAGCATTTGTACCTGAGTTTTATTTTTGTAGTACAGCAATCCCAAAATTAAAAAAAAAATTTTTACGCAATTTCATTGATTGCAGACTATAGATGAATAAGAATGAATCAAAATCAAGAGATTAAATCAAAACTTTCATGCAATGTTGCATTATTTCCCTCTATAAATGACACTTTTGCGAATCGACAAATGTGTCGAATATCTCAGTAAATCAGCGATTTTCCACAATTGATAATCTGCGTTCATAATTGTAGAGCAATACTATTTCCCCATATGAGTAACGAATTTATTAATTCGTTTCTCTTTCCTAGAGGCGCGTCTTTGCCTTTGTTGGGCTTATAAGTGAATATCTTGGGGGAATGGAATGAATATCAAGCATGAGCCCATTAATTTGTCTTAAATTATTATTTTATTTCATTTTAACCATTTGGAATTTATTATTTTGACAAAAATGCAGCATTCAAAGCTTCTATGGAAACAGTATTTTCATTGCAGTGAACTAATCGAAAACAAAAGCAAACTGCGACATTCTTGGCATCAATGAGAAGATTATTGAATAATTAAGATCATAAAGAGCATAGTATTCAATGAAATAATCATTTTTTTTGGTGGGATTTTGATATCCAAGGCATACGTTAGGGCACTCAGGTATTAATGAATATTAACAGCCGTGGCGTTAAAAGTTCGTTTCTCCTGATCGATTAAATGAAATAATTTAATGAAGAACTAGCAAATTCAACATTTTAAGCACATTTCAAGCCGTGATGAAAGAACTTTCATCAAACTAATCAAAAAGGGGCGAAAATGAACATAAATTGGATTGTCCAAAACAAAGAAATGTTGCACAATACTGCGCAAATTCATCGAATACTTTACTTAAATCTCTCAAATGTTTTCATTACTGAAATCAAAGCATACTGGTTCCGTTTTAAGAGAGATTCAGCGTGGCTGATTTCTTGTATATCAAGATAGGCATTGTGCGAACTTCAGCGGCTATTTATTTCACCAGAACGGAATAGTTTTCGATGAATCTTTGCAATATCCTCTAATTTATCGCAATCTCGCGAAATATCACAATAAAAGCTAAAATTTCGAAAATAAAGCTTTCATCAAAAACGCGAAAACAGCAAAGTCTATAGCCCACGAAATTTCGAAATTTTTGAAAATCCTATTCTTCCCCAAAAATGACTGGAATAAATCTGGAAAAATAACAGAATTACAACGAACCTGGTCGCACGTTTCATGAAAGCTGATTTATCGAGATATTGGCGTAAAAGTTTAATGATGATGCGGTTTTAGTGGGAACAAATGAGAGCGATATAAAATTTTCCGTCCTAATAATACACCTTAGAATTGTATTTTATTAAGTTTTACAAGAAACCTTCCACAAATAACCGCTAGCAATTGTCGCTGATTCTAATAGCATTTGTACCTGAGTTTTATTTTTGTAGTACAGCAATCCCAAAATTAAAAAAAAATTTTTACGCAATTTCATTGATTGCAGACNAGAGCATCCTAGCTCCCATGTTCAGCATCAACGTGTAATTTCCTGTTCTTTGTTTGAAATTATTTTCAATCATAAAGAATCATAAATCAGCCCAAATATAAATATTAAGAAGTACAGCATTTAACTTATTTACCCTGGAAGTGCACCATTAGACAATTCTTTTCATCAACTTTATAAAATCATTCGCTATCATCAAAAAAGCATTTCCAGAATTTATAATAACAAAATTATACAATTACGAGAGCAAATTAAAGACCCAACAGTTGTACCGTGCTATATATTTATCACCTATTAAGTAATACAAAAAGGTCAACATACCACCAACATTCACCGTAGCTATCAGCACTTCAGGATAATCGATGAAAGTACCAACAAAATCCCTGAACAATAAAAATTATTATCATAGTTGACAATAATAATTTCATAATAAAAAATTAGTAAAAAGAGCAATTACCGTAGCAATAATTTGGCATCTGCCGCCATCTTTGCCCTATCTGTCGGTTTTACCAGTAAATTATTCAAATAATATCCACTACAAAAGTATTCCCCTTTTTCCTAAAATAACCTCCAAGCAAAAGTTACAATTTAAAATATGACAGTGATTACCTTCAAAAACAGTAATAAACGCATCGCTCTTTTCAGTGGCTTTCAATCCATCCATAATATCCCGATACATCTAAATTACAAAACATGCTCAAAAAAGAAAAAGTCCCGGGTAAGAGCATTTTTCTTCTCTGGTCGATTGAGTCAGATTCCAAATGTTTTACCTTCATCTTCAAGAAGCACTTTTCTCGAAGATGAATAATCTTCTTTCTCAGGCGCCGTTTCTTCCTGTGAAGTGGAATTTTCATATACTACATTATTGTTGGGTAAATTTGCATCGTTTTAAAACGGTTCACCCATCAAAGTTTCCACAAATTCTGTATATTTTCTTTTCGCTTCATACTGAAAAGAAATTTACATCACCTTTCAAAAACAGAAGCATTATAATACCATTCAAAAGGTACACAATCATTTGCATGTTATAATTCAATCATTGATAATTAAGATATGAAATTTTGAATAACGATGAAATAAATTGCAAAGCAACTAAATCAAAATTACTAAATATGTTTTTCATCATACTGAATACTAACTGATGAGAATATCTCAAAAAAAAATTGTCTTTCAACAATAAACTGTATCATATTAAAATTTAACAAAAAATATGAGCAGGATCAGATATTTCTACACTCACTAAATTCAAAATTAAAAGAGAAGACCAGACCTTCCATTTGGTCAAATTGACAACATCAAAACTGCTTGGCTTGTCAGTTTCGCAAGGACCAACTGTCGCCTGAAATAAAATTTATAAATTTATATGGACTATTTTAACATTCTTCAAAACGGAAAAACCGGCATTTACCACCTTAAAATATGCTTAGAATTTGAGCTGATGTTCCAGCTACACATTTTTCATAGACTTCACACGTTGGAATGCGTTTTCAAAATTCATGCCAATATTCAACAATTGCATTACAAAAGCTCTGAAAATTGTCGCACGAAAACCTGGAGAAAAAACAAAATTGCATGCTTGGAAAATGTCGAGCCACCAGAAATGATATGCAGCAACCAATTCGCAGTCATCAAAATTAAAACTCCTTTCCCAGTTCAACGGCTTCTTCGCTTAAACAACCTTGTAATGTTCTAAAATAGAAGAATAAATTGAATCAACAATAAATTTCATTGTAGATAATCAAACACAAAAAATACTTCATACTGTAAAATAGACAAATTCAGGCAAATCGCATTGAATTAATTCAATGTAGTTTACGTTTATACTTGAAAACATCTGTTGTTTGCATATATTTTTATGTTTGGCAAAAAAGTTTTACGTTTCCATACTTTCGCCGGTTCTTTGCAAACACTGATACAAAAAATTCTTCTTACTGTAAAACAGACAAATTCAGGCAAACCGTATTAACATTATGCAGTTTTTTTTGTTTTCCAAAGCGTCTGCCGCTTAAACATATTTTTCCGCTTAGCGAAAAAGTTTTGCGCTTGAATTCCTTCAACAAATGTATAAATTTCATTTCCATAAATTTTGAAAATCATTTATTGATGTGAAATAATTAAGTATACAATTAACCAGCTACATAACGATATAGTATACTTCAACATGAAGCTATAATTAAATAAAACCTTAACATATCATTTCAAAAACAGAATATAACTGAATACAATGATGCTTTTGCAACTTTTTATCGAGGCTGGCGGGTACGCCTCCGCCTCAAGACTAATCTTCTCGAAGTCTCGACGAAGATATAGAGGATAATATATAAAACAACAACAAAGCAATCGATTGAACTGTTCATTAGAACATGCTAGCGACAATCACTGTTATAAACCACACTGCGGCCGACAACCAGAAAAACCTGGAGGGAGTTCCACGTGGCTTTTAAGACTTCAAATATGAACTGCTTGGGGTCAACTTGAGTAAATTCTTTTTCGCATTGCCGTTCATACCCCACACACGGCACAGGATTCCTTCGTGCAGGGCTATTCAGTACCGCTGGGGCCAAAAGCTCTTCCTCATGTGGATGGCTTCCGGAGCTTTTCGCAGGCCAGCTTTTCTCCAAAATCCAACTCTACGTGGTCCTGAATTTTGAATCATTTTCGCCACTGTTGGACGGGCTGACAGAGTGAATGGCCATGGGACCATCAGAATATTCTTGAATGCTAAACCGTCAGGCACTGCTGGCAGGTGCGACGCGATAGCACATCCGGATTTAGGTCTCTTACACTAAGTCAGTAAACCACTTTAAACTCTGACTCGGCAAAATGTTCCAACCAGCGGGCCACAAGCATTCTCATTAACATAAAATCCGAAGCCACGTCAGGGAGTTGTGCTCCGCTCTGTCCGTGAACTTCCTACCGTACAAAAATACAGTCGTTAATGCTGGGTAGCCCAAACAACAGCTAGTATTTGATTAGACTTTCCACAAAAGCAACTTTTTGTTGGATTTTGTAACACGACATTCCGACATACTGGACAAAGCCATTTACCATATGACTCTGTAGAAACTGTTGACCACTTCTCAACACAATAAAAATGCAAAGTGCAAAAGCACACTTCGCTAAACCATATTGCATGATTCTTTGTAATTGTTGAACAGCTAATCATGCACTCACTGCATGGGCTCCTTTCGCAGTAAGACAGCAACTTTATCAGATAAATTGCATTTCTCTTGACCATTTTGTTTAAGCACTTCTAGCAGCACTGATGGAACATAGTGCGCATTTAGACTGAGATTTCACCAACAGATATGAACCATTCTGCAAGGTACTTAGCGATAGTATCAGACAGGACTGCGCAACTTTGTTTAGAGCTGTTGCCCTTAAGTTGAGGTTTCGAGTGTTGCAATCCGCCGTACCAACTCGGTAAACTGTCGATTGAAAACTGGAACCCAATTTTCCACATACAGAATGTTGGTATTTTGTTCTGGGACTTGGGCCTTGTACTGGAATTCAAAAGCTCTGCCGATCTCAACCGCCCTTTCTGTGTTCATGCGCAGTTCTTGTAAAGTTCGCAACGGGGCCATTCGTACCACGCTGAATGCTGCCTTGATCATAAAATTCTGGAAAAAGCGCAAAAGTAGGTGGTCTTCTAATATGTGGGCCTTCATGCCAAGCTCATTCATTTTAAATGTAATTTCCGTTTTGAAGTCTCAATCGGATTCTTCTTCGCATTCCAGCAATTAATGGAATCCAGCTGCCACGTCAGCCATCAAATCTCCATCATCGTAGGCCCGCAGAAGCCGTTTACGAAATTCTGCGAAAAATCACTCGAAATCGACGTACATGGCGGGTAAAGCATCACCTGGAAAGATTCCCATAGCAGATATCGACCAACCATCGCCCATTCTGACGGCGAGACGCAATATAGTCGTAAGAAGTTTCTAACATAGCCAACCGACACTTCGTTTCCATGTTCAGAAGAAACGTCTAAGGCTGGCGGGTACGCCTCCGCCTCAGGAATATCTTCCTGGTCGCTATAATCTCTGTTGACCATTCGACCTCTTTTACGCTTCTTCGAAGGCATTCAGAATAATTAAGAGAAATGATAACAACGCAATCGATTAAAGCGTTTATTAGAACACGCTAGCGACAATGGCTGTGATAAACCGCACCGCAGCCGACAACCAACTGAACTTTACAAACCATACCAACCAACAGCCTACGTGTACTCTAGACAACACCGTAACCTTTCTGATGATCAAGTATCACTAGACTGTATTTTATCAATTGGTCGTCAGATCTTCTTGCAGTGTGAGCTCTTTTTGTGCCGTGCCTAGAATAAGTGATGTTTAACGTTTCCTACCACAATGTACTGATCACTTGTCCATCAGTTGCACATCAGTTAATATCCGACGCTTAATGAATTAAAGAATATTTTATTGGTTTTGCATCTCCGCATCTGCGCATTCATGTTTGAAATAATTTTTTGTCTGCTGTAGTATTTCATTCTTTTATTTTGAAATAAAAAACGACATACAGTAACTTTATGCTTTACACCTACATTATTTTTACAGTGTGGAATGGACAATACCTTCCCAGGCCACATTTAATTAATGATTGACCACATTTTAAAGTTTACTAAAGAATACACCATGTGTCCAAGGGGAGAATGTTGTTTACAATGATAGCTATAATATAAAGTTGGTTGTTTTTAATTTAAATGCAAGATACCATTTAATTTTGTCTACAGAATTTTTGCATAATTTTTTAATGCATAGCGTATTCATGTGTAATATTTCATATAAATTTTATAATGGAATTCTGGAGAAATGAGATGTGCACAATAAAAGTCTGTTGAACACTGCCAGTATATGCAGATTTCAAATTGAATTAACAATGAAAATGGAATTATTTCTCTGTTTTTTCTGAAATTCATCAAATGGCTAGTAGTAGGAGAAGAAGTTTAGTATGAAGTACAAAACATGAAAACACGAAACAAACAGTACATGAAGAAAAGTACAAAATGTAGAATTTAAGAAAGTTGAAAAAAGAGAAAAGAAGGTTAAAATGGTGCTAAAATAAAAATAAATGAAACATAAACGTTTAATAAATGTGCCTATGAAACCATTTTAATAATTTTTTCAACAGATTCATCAATGGTTTTTCCAAAATAAGGAACTTATTTAAATAACAATTGTTCCTGAGTTTCATTTACGCCCTACAGAAACTTTCAAGATTAAAATCTTTGTTCACTCAATATTTTGAATGATTACAATTCAGAGATAAGAATCATCCAAAATTATCTGATTTAAACGTAACTGGCATGCAATATGCCATTCTTTCTGTCCTATAAATGTCAAATGTCCAAACCGGCAATTTTATAAAATTTCTCAAAAAATCATCGATGGCGGGCCATTGAAAATTTACATACCTTTAAATAACACAGTATTGCTTGTACTTATGATCAAATTATTTTACAATACGCCTCACATTTTGAGAAGAATGGAATAACTTTTTACTGAACTTACTAGTGGATACTAAAGCATCAAAAAAATGCTCAACATGGGCAGATTAATTTGGCATGAATGAGCAATTTATTTAATTTCCTTGCATTTCTAATTAATTTTTACCCTGGCTACCACGTTTACTACTAATTATGCAAAGCGCCATCTCATCATTGTTAATTAGCGAAATAATCTTAAAGTAGCCACACATTTGGTATCATTGAGAAGCTTAATGAGTAAGAAAGATGTAAATGGGGACTGCATTCCATGAAATGTCTGCGTTTTAACAAAGAAAACACTCAGAATGCATGCTTTCTGATTCGCAGGTATTAATGAGTTTTCAACGGCAATAATTCCAGAAATTCAATTCAATTGATCGTTTGAAAAATACAAATTAGTACAAGACTATTACATTAGATGTCAAAAAGGTGCAGATATTGGCGGTCTCTTACTCGGTTCAAAGAGAGTTACTGATGGGCTACTTTCTAATGCATTAAGATAGGCAATGCGCCAACTTTAGCGGCCATTTATTCCACAACCACTGGGTAGTTGCCGTTGAAACTCTGCACAGCACTAGCATTTAACAATGTGAATGCAGAAAGATCAAAAAATTCCAAATATTTTTTTCTTTTTCTCTGGTCACCAACGGAACATCGACTGAAACATCGCAGCGCAGGGCAGAGTGGATAGGCTTTCCTTTTGCCTAAAGCCAAGCAGCAATTTTCAATTTTCACTGTAATTGAAAATCAAGTTTGCACATTTCATCATTTTTCTCAAACAAATTATTTTTCAATTTCTTGTGAAAATTAATAGAAATAATTTAAAAGTAATTAATAGATATATGTGTGGGTGAATATTTTTATTCTGTGATTACTGAATTTTTCTTTCTCATTTTGTTCAACAAAAACACATTATACAATAATGAAACTTGATGATTTTTAAGCTGACTTCCTTGTTTCTGAAAATTTACTGTTAAGAACAACTCTTCATTCAAAAAATGTTTTCTCACTTCCACGCCATGTTGTGCAATTTATTTGAAACAACAAAAAGAATTCAGTTTCTGGAAATGTTTCACCAGCTTTTGCAATTTAAAATATTGTTGACATTCCAATTATTAACTGCTTTTCTTTTCATTCAATTTTTGAACAAAAATACTCTATTGAATTATTTAAAAAATGAAAAAATTTTCTCCAATTTATTTATTATAAACTTTTATTTTCATCTGATTTTTCTTTTATTTGTCTAATTTAAGATGGTAAATTTGTTGAAATCATTGCTATGAAAAATGCGTCCTCGAAAAGAGCAAATTTTATCAGTGTCATGCTCTTTTCTTTTTCTTTTAATTGAAATCAGAATTATTCAATTTTTATTGGCTTCACTCTGCCCAGTCCAGTCGAAGGAGTGACCATTAAGGATTCCCATAAATCATGGCACGCAGGGTGCAAATTCGCCTGTATATTTTCAAAGCTGGACCGGCATTCAACTGCAAACTGTGCAAATAGTCGTTTTTTTCCAGCAAGAATAATGCACAGCCGTCGATATCTTCACGTTCAAAATGTTCAGCCTCTTTGGAAAAGCCGAGCTTCTCGATAAACTGGCGCACTTGAACCACTGACCAAGCTTGTACGTCCGTTTTTGCCGCCTCCACCAATACTGGATCATAACGAAGCGTCGGCAAGCCGAATCTGCATCACGCATATTATTCATAACTGTATTGGCAAATTACATAAATATTCCAATATGCACAACTTACTCATCTTTTTCAAAATTCTGTGGAGGAACCAGCGATGGTGGCGGCGATGCTACTACGTTCACTTGCGCATTACTCGCTTCTTCTGAAACAACTGCTGACGCTTCTTCTTTACTAGCTGGGTGCACGCAAGAACAAGAACAAGAAAATAATTATTCAAAATTTGCATTGGGAAAGCAATTGCATAATACAAAATTGAAATCAGCTGCAAAAGAGAAAAAGCACTCGCATGCTCAGTGGCATTTCTAGCACATCCGATGATGTCGATCTGGAAATCACCACTGAACAGAATCGACTAACTTTTCTCATACCGCTTTTGTATTCACAACAGACCCAGATCTCACACTCACCAGTTGGTGGGGTTGCTTGCTTGCTCTTCTCGATGTGCACCGTCCTGTAAAGACCCTGTGCCAGATGCACGTAGCGTCCAGCGTTGACGCCTCGTGACAACTCCAATTGAACTTGATTTCGAGTTATTCTGTTATCATTTTTTCTTAAAATATTCAACGAATCTAATATTTGTTTAGGGGACACCCCATTGGGATAAGAGCCCTTGATCGGGTCAGTCAATCTGCGAACCATTGCATACACAGAACTAGCGTTCCCACGACGGCGACGACAGTTGTCACCCACCACTTGCACCACAGCATTAGCGTCTTCTTCTGTCGAAACATTACTGTTGTTCAAATTGGACATTTTCTACACAACTGCTGTAGAATAATATTTGCTGTTACGTGACGTTATCCACCTAAACGAATGAACAATTCATTCATTGTTAACATCCAACTTCAGCATTAGAGTCATCTTTGCATCTGCGCTGAAAATGCTCACTTTTTCTAAACTGATAAAGAAATGCTAGTTTTATTCAAATTATCAATATAGGTCTTTTTAAAGTTGTGAAGATATAAGAAAAACAGAATTTCAGCGCAAACAACCGTTCACCTTTTGCAAGTGAATGAAAAACCAAAATTTTTCCACCTAAACTTGCTTCATCAAAATCTCTGAAATATTTAAGTCTGATCAGTCGGTATTTTATTTTATCAGAAAAAATTTTAATTCTTGACACACAGCTTGGTGGAAATTGAGCATTTTTCATTGTAAAAGAAAACTATTCATCATTTTACCACATTCAACAGAAATCAATCACAGTTCAGCAGCAGTTCCCCCTTTATCCTGATGGTATAATTGACCTTTTTAAATAACATTATCATCTGACAGCAGTGCACTTCATTGTAAGCGTAGAGTAAGCGCGTTCATTTTTTATGATCATCATTCAACGTAGAGCTTAGACCAAATTCACGCACTGTTTCATTCAATTTGGCACATAGAAACAAGGAGTTTCATTACTGAACACTGTGATTTGAACACTTGAAATTTTTTTCATTAAACAGTGTCAGAATTCTTTCAGTGTTGCATGAAAATAAAGGCTAACTATTCTGTTGATAAATGTTTTGCTTGAAAAACAATGAAAAAAGTAATAAACAGAAGCAAACAAAATGTCAACTAGCTCATAAAATAATTTTCATTTAACTTCCAATAGTGCACTATCAATTCACAGATAATAAAATAATAAAACAGTCTGAAATAAAAGAAGTTCATAAAAGTTATACTGCGCGCGGATTATGTGAACATTTCTAAATTGCTTACTTAAAAGTGATGATCAATTCTGGTTACTGGCATCAATTGAATTCATAAACATGAAACGCAGGAAAATTTTAATTCAAACTTACCCTACTTCAAAAAAGTAAAAAGTAGAGAAATTTCGAAAACTAATAAACAATCAAGAAGAATCGTTACTTTCAACAATACGATTGGTTAAAATATGTAATATTATACAGTATGCTTGTTGCTTTTCAAGATTTATTTGTTACGAAAACGGACGACATTTCTTTTGAACATTAACGTAATAAATGTTTACATTAAAATGTAAATTTAAATATATTGATTTAATAAATTTAACAATTTGTTAATTTCAAATAAACAACTTACAAAATTATGCTAATTATTGGTTCAATTTATTTTTTAAATCATCATTAATCATCATTGATAAACGAATCATCATTGAATAGCTTTTACCAGAAGTAATGGCTTTTCTGTTTCTTTTTAAAAAAGTGTGATTTTAACAAGATAATGCAAACAGGATGTACAAATATATCTTTCAGTAGTTACAAAAAAATTTTATATATTTGCCTATGGTTCAGTTTCATTGTCCAATCTTCAGCAAAATATAAAAAGAAAAAAAAATTCTCAAAAAAAATTTTTCGCTCTTTTTTCGTAAAACAGCAAAGTATATTGCTCACGGAATTTCAGAATTTTTGAGAAAAACAGTTTTCCTGCAAAATTGGTTTGAATTAATTTGAATCGATCAGAAATGATTAGAAAAAAAAATCAAACTTATCCGCGCCTTTCCTGATTGCGTACTTCTCATGATTTTTCTGAAAAGTGGGCAACGTTCCTATCTATTATCATAGGCAATGCGCCAAATTTCGAGGCCATTTACTCCAGAACTTCTGGTACGCTTCTGATGAAACTCTGCAGAGCACTAAGATTTACAAATGTAAAAGTCTGTCAATCAAAAAAGACCACATTTTGAAAAAACGTTTTCACCGTTTTTTGTAAAAGAGCCAAGTCTTTAGCCCACGCAATGTATTTTACACACTCATGCAAATATCTAAGTATATCCACACGTTGGTACTTTATATTAAATATGTATAAGAAGTGGTTGCGTATATCAATATGCTTTGTTCATCTGTGATGTTGTGGATTCTTTGTCAGGAACGCTGCAACTAGGTTGGCACTGAGAAAAGGAGTCAGAGATAACTTATTCTTTCCCAGATCCACTAGAACTTGACAAATCCATTTCACTTCTCTGACACTTTCAGTTAATGCCATATATGCAGCGTCAACCGTCGAAAATGCGATTGTCTTTTGCACTCTTGTTGACCACGCGACAGGTCCATTTCAGAATCTCATGGCACATCTGATTGTTGATCAGCGGCATCTGTATTTCCAGCCCAATCTCTGTTCAACTCTGTCATCAATTGATGCGTGTTTTTCATTTTTAGGTGATGGAAATGCACAACCCCTTTTTCTGCCCTCTGCACTGCCGTACGTGAAATGTGCGACCGTCCAGTCGTTTCAGCACCTGGTATAGTCCTACCCAGTTCTGGCCAATTTTGGAACTGGGTGGGGTTGCATCCAAACTTAGTCTCCTGGTTCAAACATCGTGCCTCTGGCGTGTTTGTCATCAACTTTGGAAGATGAATGCACAATGTGCATAGAATCATTCATAAATTTCACGATGTCGCATCTGTATTTATCAGAATTCATGGTATCTTCATTAATTTCTGGTCACATTTTCACAGAAGAAATTAATGCATCTGCATCACAGAAAACCATATTGGTTTCAAGGAAATCAAAATCCATGGCTAATATTTCAAACTCATGCTGCACAAACAACTTCTGCGGATGCAGGCTAGCGACTGCCCTCTATCCAATCCGCACACCGATTATTTTTTAGTTTCTCTAATCTGGCTACAAGCTTGGCGTAGTGCGTTTGCTGATATAAATCAGGTAACAGGGCAAGCTTAGTCGTCCATTCTTGACCTGCAGTTGTGATGGAAACTGCATGCTGATTCTGCGTTTCTCTCATGGTGGGTCTGATGTGTGATACCGTTCATCGACGTGACATCTACGCCATATGCAACGTGTTTCTGAACAATAACGAAGGAATCTTCACTTTACAGCAATCTTCCATTTCTTCACGACGTATTCACTTTGCACTTGCATTCTCATTCAACCAAAACTTCTTAGATTCCTTTGAAATGGCAACGTTGTCGACTGAAATTCTTTTCAAAATCATTTACAGCGGTTGAGCTTCACTGCAAGGATAAAACCATTTTATTAATTTTCCTGCATTCGAAAATGATAATAGACTGTCTTTCCACACTCATTCACTTGTTGCCCTCATATAAAGTTTCAAAATTTAAGTATACGAAGTATGATACTAAAGATAAAAATGATCTTTAATCGATGAAGATCAAACATCATACACTCGTGCGCACAGCAATGACACAACGCAATCCACGCATTGAACGAGTTGTACAACAAGTTCTGAGATTACTCACTTTCCGCTGCTATTTTTATACTAACATCGTGAGCGTGACATACTAAAATGGCTTTTCATTATAAACTTTTGCCCGCGTGGTCTCTTTTCGCTCACGCTGAACGTGCTTAAATAAGCAATGTGTCAACTTTAGAGGCTATTTATTCCACATCTACTTTGCAGATTCTGGTGAAACTCCGCATAACACTACCATTCATCAATGTGAATGTCTACCCATTCTCAAGAAAAGTAGAAGTTTTGATAAAACGTTTTTCGCCGTTTATTCCAAAACAGCCCAGTATAGCACATGAAATTTTGAAATTTTCAAGAAAAGTGTTTTCCCCAAAAAATGACTTGAATTAATTTGAATCGATCAGAAACGATTAGATAAGTACTACAAACTTATCTGCACTGTTCCTGACTGCCTATTTCTCGAGATTTACCAAAAAAAATGGGCAACTTTCCCACGTTTCAAAATAGTCAATGTGACAAATTATGAAATCATTTATTCCACAACTACTTGGCAATTTCTGATGAAACTCTGCATAACAACACTGTCCATCAAAAAACCTACTCGTCAAAAAAAAGAACAAACTTCGATACTTTTCTGAGCAGGAAGCCGGCAATATTAATTTGTCTTTAATTTTGCGATTAAAGGCCGTTAATGTTTTCATTGAAGATTGCATCAGGTAACTAAGGGAGAGTAAGCGTTCTGAGCGGTTCCAATATAAGAATAAATTTTGTAACAAAAACAAGTTATGAACTGGGGGAAAATATTATTTTTTAAATATAAGAAAATCAAGTTTTATAAGAAATATTTATGTTCAGTATGAACGCCTGCTGCGTAATATTTATTATGTATTAAATGTTCATTTTTTTATTCGAATTCCTAATCTGAAAAAAGGTGCAATGCCAAATGAGCTCATCACATGATCACCGCAATGCGTATTGCGTAATGATTCTTGAACAAAGAACATTACTTGACAATAACTTCATTTCCCTCAAAACAACGTTTTCCATTTTTGGATATGATACTAGTCAATCTTTCTCTACGTCATTATGAATTCTCATATCTGTATGTCTCATATCGTCATTATGAATTCTCATATCTGTGCAAAGGACTGTGTGTCATGAAGTAGCTCGTGATGTTTACAATGGCACTGTCATTCCATTTAACTATATAAACACTTCCATCACTTCGAAAGTCAAAAGCACCTCGCTTTTGTTTCATTAGCTGTTTGTCTGGCAACAACACTATGTCAACACTATTGCTGCGGTATGGTCAGATCGTTCTCATGGCTCTCATTTTAAATCTGTCCAACTTTACGACCAGGTGATAACTGTTGCAAAAGTTGTCAAAGTACAACGGATGTCTTGTAGTTCTGGAGTTTTCTGGAATAACGTCAACCATAGCAGTGACAACTTTGGTGCCCAAAGGCATTTTCGAAGCTTGGAATTCTTTACCCTGATCAATAATCATATGATATGGGTACCATCGCTACCGCATAGCATCCATACTTTGTAGCCAAACTGAATCAGTTTGCCTTTCATAAACATTTTCACCCCATGGTGACTAAAGTATGGTACTTTTTATAAAAAGATGGTAAGTAGCTCATGGAACATGCCATGCTGAATAAGGATGGGCTTAAGTAATTCATACAGAGAGGTTACTTTGCTCATCTTGTCACAATTCACCAGTTCCTGCTTGACAACCATGTTAAAATACTTCTTTATTTCCATAAACTGTTTTCGATTCATGGAACTGACGGCTACCTGTGCACCCATGTCTGGGTGAGTAGACCAGTAGTGCTTTGCTTCCAGAAGACAGTGATAGCCAGACAGCAGTATCAGTCCAATGAACTGCCAGGTTTTCTGCGATGACTCTGTGAATGCCCGCTGTTGCATTCTCAGTTGGCATATAAATTTGACTGAAGTATGATGTGGTCCTTCATTTCATCTATAAAAAGTTTTCATCATAGTAATGTAAGCCTAACGGTGTAGGAGAAGCCATGTGTTGAAGATTTTGGTTCGTCTAAAGTTGCTTAACCAGAAAAATCATATCAAGATCTTCTGATTTTTTCCACTGAAGCAAAGCTCTCCTTTCTTTTTGAGACAACTTGATATATTCAACTTCCTCCATCTCAACAACATATCAAGATGACCTCCAACTTCCAATTCACTTGCTGGATAAAATTCATCTTCTGCGTGGTCAGGTAAGTACTCTGAGTCACTGTCATCACTGGTTGAATCTCCAGCCGCTGGAGGTAACACGACGACGTTTTTTACTTTATTTTGAAATAATAATAGCGTCTTTCACATCCTCTAATATCATTACTCGCTCACATCTTCTTCCTTCGAATGAATCTTTGTTTACCACTGATGAAGATGTTCAAGCATCATGGCTGGTAGACGCTTCTGCCTCATCTTTCGTCAGGGTTTTCCATTTTACTATTACGTACTGCCTCATTGCAAATACAGATCAGCAATCGAGGAAAACCATGATGTGGATTAAAAAAAAACGAAATAATACTGAACAATGGTCTGTCTTGCACTAATATATAACTCTTCTGTGAAATATGAGGGTCATTTATCTTAAACAATAAAGCAAAACGTAGGATGATTTCTGTCACTTGTTCCATACAAGACACAAACAATTTCATTCCAGTGCAAGATTTCACAGATTTTGAAATTTAGCTGTGATATAAATACAACAGCTTTCATCAATTATTCTATACAACACACAAACAATTGCATTCTAGTGCCTGAGTTTACAGATTTTGATATTAGACTTTAGTATAACCACAGCAGTTGAGCATACATATCTGAACAACTGCTCCAAATCATGTGAGAACAGTGGTTGTGATAAAAACCCAGCCAAAATGCAGTTTACACACGAAAACATAGTCTAAGTCACCGTACCAGACAATATCCACTAACCTGACCTTTTACGTCAAGAATGGCACAATGTTCAGTAAATACAACATCCACGTCTTTCATCAATTATTAATATCAAAACGAAATCAAAACGTATAGAGTAATTCTCAGCCACAAAAATATGTGCCCTAAAATAGATAGGCACAGGGCATGTAAAACTGTTAACGAAGAATTAGAATTGAATCAAAAAACCAATTTTTGCTGATTTCATTGATTAATAAAAACATAATGGAAAATCTAAAGATAAACGTACAACTAAGGCATAGAAAACATTTTCTTATGTTATTCTACGTTTGACACCTTCCAAAACGTTATTATAAACAAGCCGCACACTAATCGTCAACAACCAAGGCAACAAAGCAAACATGAGTGACGTGCAGCACATGAATGGAAATTTGCATAAAGATTAGTTTAAACAAGTACTAAAATTATTCGTTCAATTAACAATATCATTGTTTTTTTAGATAATCATTTTAAAAAAGCACTGATTTGAAGAACTCATCAAATGCTAGAATATTAATATAGAACCGCAATCATATACAAAGAAACTTTCAGTTGCAAAACAAAAAGACTTAAAAATCTACAAAGTTTGGGAAATAGCCAAAAACTAACATGGCAATGATGCAATTGTCAACTTTCTGCGTTCATCTAATTTTGCTATCAGTTTGGGAAAAGTGATTCAATTATAATTTTAACTGATTTATGAAAAACAACTGTAAACCAATGTACAATAAGACTAATATGTTAGAAAATACAAAGGAGTGATTGATAGAATACTTGTTCAAAGAATCATCAATTTAGCTATGGCATTTAGTTTTAAAGTGTTCAAAAATCATCTTTTAAAATTCTGAATTTAAAATTCCCTTCTTTAAAATCTTTTAAAGCAAAATTAATTTATTCTGCTTCATAAAAATTGCACTTCAGTTTTTATGCAACAGTTAAACTGAACAGTGGTCACCATGCACATGCAAGAGCATTGCTTACTGTTCTGTTTGCTTGTGTTTTTCTTGTAATAACAATATACTTTCCAGTATTTCTATTTAATTCAGCATCGTTTTATAGGACCCATTATTTTACATGTGCTGCATTGAACAACAACATCACTACAAAGTATAATTCTTATACAATGATTGGCAGTTCTACGCTTGGCTTTTTCATAACAACAGCCGTTGTTATTGGCAGTTGCTTTGCCCTAGCTATGGCAATATATATGCAGTGGATTGCATTGAAGGCGTTGTTGAGAACAATTCGCCAACATTACAGAAAGAAGTCAAATTTATGTGTGGATGAAATCAAACCAATGATGGAAAAAGAAAGTTCATCAGCTATTGATGAAGATGATGAAAGCACTTTGATAATTGACTAATCTAAAAGAAAATCTTCTTCCAACCTAATAAACTCACTCATCGCTTTAAAATAAACTTCATTCAATATTATCTGTTTCATAAATATTACAAAGAAAATTTCTTATTTGTTATATTAAATTTTGCTTACATATACAGCGCAACCAAATATATTTGAACAATAGATCATTAAAAATTTTTCCACAAAACAAAAATACAAAAAACATGCATTATTGTTCAACTGCAATTATAGAATATCATAAAAATATCACAAATTATAAAAAGAACGTTATTCAATTATGTTAGTGAATTACCAACTACATATTTATTGTCACCTATACGTTTATCATTTAGTAATTTCTAAAAACGCAACTTACGAACAGAAGTAGGTATTCATGAATGTGGTAAACCGTTGTTTACGTATGTCGTTATAAGCAACAGTCATCAACAAAATATTTAATAAAGTAATCACAAAAACCATGTGAGCTTCAGAGATGACACAGTGATCATCAAGTAGCAGAAATGATATTCAACGACGTTATGCCCTCAACATGCTATTGCTTAAGCTGACGATCGCTCCTTATACATGTCGATTAGGTAGCGGCAAGTCACGTTAATCGAGCAAACAAGCGCTCAGACACTACTACAACAATCATTACACAAAAATTGATATTCACTGTTAGAAAAGAATTTTCTCTCAGTAGAGAGCATCCTAGCTCCCATGTTCAGCATCAACGTGTAATTTCCTGTTCTTTGTTTGAAATTATTTTCAATCATAAAGAATCATAAATCAGCCCAAATATAAATATTAAGAAGTACAGCATTTAATTTATTTACCCTGGAAGTGCACCATTAGACAATTCTTTTCATCAACTTTATAAAATCATTCGCTATCATCAAAAAAGAATTTCCAAAATTTATAATAACAAAATTATACAATTACGAGAGCAAATTAAGCTCCCAACAGTTGTCGTGTACTATACATTTATCAGCTGTTAAGTAATTCAAAAAGGTTAACATACCACCATCATTCACCGTAGCCATCAACACTTCAGTATAATCGATGAAAGTACCAACAAAATCCCTGAACAATAATTATTATTATCATAATTGACAATAATAATTTCATAATAAAAATTAGTAAAAAGAGCGATTACAGTAGCAATAATTTGGCATTTTGCAGTATCTGATGGTTTTACCACTAAATTATTCAAATAATATCCACTACAAAAGCATTCCCCTTTTTCTTAATATAACCTCCAAGCAAAAATTACAATTTGAAATATTACACTGATTACCTTCAAAAACAGTAATAAACGCTTCGCTCTTTTCAGTTGCTTTCAATCCTTCCATAATATCCCATTACATCTAAATTACAAAACATGCTCAAAAAAGAAAAAATCCCATTGATCAAAATTACCTCATGGGTAAGAGCATTTTTCTTCTCTGGTCGATTGAGTAGGATTCGAAATATTTTACCTTTATCTTCAAGCAGCACTTTTCTCGAAGATGAATATTCTTCCTTCTCAGGCGCTGTTTCTTCCTGTGAAGTGGAATTTTCATATACTACATTATTGTTGGGTAAATTTGCATCATTTTAAAACGGTTCACCCATCAAGGTTTCCACAAATTCTGTATATTTTCTTTTCGCTTCATCCTTAAAAAAAAAGTTTATATCACTTTTCAAAAACAAAAGCATTGTAATACCATTCAAAAGGTACACAATCATTTGCATATTATATTTCAATCATCAAGAATAAAGATATGAAATTATGAATAATGATGAAATAAATTGCAAAGCAACCAAATCAAAATTACTAAATATGTTTTTTGTCATACTGAATATTAACTGATGAGAATATCTCAAAAAAAAATTGTCTTTCAAGAATAAACAGTACCATATTAAAATTTAACAAAAAATATGAGCAGGATCGTATATTTCTACACTCACTATATTTAAAATTAAAAGAGAAGACCAGACCTATCATTTGGTCAAATTGACAACATCAAAACTGCTTGGCTTGTCAGTTTCGCAAGGACTGACTGTTGCCTGAAATAAAATTCATAAATTTATATGCACTATTTGAACATTCTTCAAAATGGAAATAACAGATTTACTTGCTTAAAAAATGCATAGAATTTGAGCAGATGTTTCGGTGACACATTTTTCACAGATTTCACATGTTGCAGTGCTGTTCTAAAATTCATGCCAATATTCAACAACTGCATTAAAAAGCTCTGAAAATTGTCGCAAACAAAATTTCATTCCTGGAAAATGTCAAACGACCAGAAATGATATGCAGCAACCAATTCGCAGTCATTTAAATTAAAACTCCCTTCCCAGTTCAACGGCTTCTTCGCTTAAACAATCTTGTAATGTTCTGAAATAGAAGCATAAATTGAATCAACAATAAATTTCTTCGTAGATAATTAAACACAAAAAATACTTCATACTGTAAAATAGACAAATTCAGGCAAATCGTATTGAATTAATTTAATGTAGGTTACGTTTATACTTGAAAACATCTATTGTTTGCATATAGTTTTACGTTTGGCGAAAAATTTTACGCTTCCATACTTTCACTGTTTTTTTATAAACACTGAATACAAAAAATACTTCTTACGATAAATTAGACAAATTTAGGCAAACCGTATTAACTCTACGCAGTTTATTTTTTGTATTCCAAAGCGTTTATCGCTTAAATATATTTTTCTGCTTAGCGAAAAAGTTTTGCGCTTGAATTCCTTCTCCAAACGTATAAACTTCATTTCCATGAATTTTGTAAATCATTTATTGATGTGAAATAATTAATTATATAATTAACCAGCAACATAACAATATAGTATACTCCAATATGAAGCTATAATTAAATAAAACCTTAACATATCATTTCAAAATCAGAATATTACTGAATACAATGATGCTATTGCAACGTTTTCTATCGATACTGCCCGGTACGCCTCCGCCTCCAGACTAATCCCCTCGAAGTCTGGACGAAAATATACAGGATGATAAATAAAAACAACAATAAAGCAATCGATTAAACTGTTCATTAGAACATGCTAGCGACAATCACTGTTATAAACCACACTGCGGTCGACAACCAGAAACACTTGGCGGGAGTTCCACGTGGCTTTTAAGACTTCAAATATGAACTGCTTGGGGGTCAAGTTGAGTAAATTCTTCTTTGCATTGCCATTCATATCCCACACACGGCACAGGATAACTTCGTGCAGGGCTATTCAGTACCGCTAGGAACAGAAGCTCTTCCTCATGTGGGTGGCCGCCGCAGCTTTTCCCAGGCCAGCATTTCTCCAAAATCCAATTCTGAACATTTTTGAGTTTTTCATAATTTCCACGGTCATTCAGCAGGCCGTTCAGAGTGACCGGCCATGGGGACCAACTGACCGTTCTTAAAAGCTAAACTGTCAGACACTGCTGGCAGGTGCATCGCGATAGCACATCCAGATTCAGGTGTCTTCGACCAAGTCAGTAAACCACTTTGAAGTCAGACACAGCCAACCGAACTGTCTTCATTGAAATAAAATCTGAAGCTACCTCAGGAAGTTGTGGTTCGTTCAGTCCGTGAACTTCCTACCGTACAAAAATACGGTCGTTAATGCTAAGTAGTCCAAACAACAGCTAGTATTTGATTAGACTTTCCACAAAAACAACTTTTTGTTGGATTTTGTAAAACCACATTCTGACATACTGGACAAAGCCATCTACCATATGACTCTGTAGAAATTGTTGACCACCTCTCGACACAATAGAAATGCAATATGGAAAAGCGCACTTCGCCAAACCATATTGCATATTTCTCTGTAATTATTGCAGAGCTAATCATGCACTGCATGCGCTTCTTTCGCAATACTACAGAAACTTCTTCAGATAAATTGTATTTCTTTGTATATTCTTCAGCTTTCTTCTCTTTTTCTTACAAACAGATGTGAACCATTCTGCAAGGTACTTAGCGATCGTATCAGATAGGATTGTGCCACATAGTTTAGAGATGTTGACCTTAAGTTGAGATTTCGAGTCTTCCAATCCGCCGTACCAACTCGGTAAACTGTCGATTCAAAACTGGAACCCACTTTTTCACATACAGATTGTTGGTATTTTGTTCGGCGACTTGGGCGTTGTACTGGAATTCGAAAGCCCTGCCGATCTCAACCGCCCTTTCTGTGTTCATGCCATGCGCAGCTCTTGCAAAGTTCGCAACGGGGCCGTTCGTACCACGCTGAATGCTGCCTTGATCATAAAACACTGGAAAAAGCAAAAAAGTAGGTGGTCTTCTAATATGTGGGCCTTCATGCCAAGCTCGACAATTTCCGTTTTGAAGTCTAAAACGGATTCTTCTTCGCATTCCAGCAACTAATGGAATCGAGCTGCCACGTCAACCATCGAATCTCCATCGTCGCAGGCCCGCAGATGTCGTTTGCGGAATTCTGCGAAAAAATCACTCGTCCACGTACATGGTGGGTAAAGCATCAAACGGAAAAATTCGCAGAGAAGATATTGACCAACCATCGCCCATTCTGACGGTCAGATGCAATTCAGTCGTAAGAAGTCTTCTAACATAGCCAACCAACACTTCGTTTCCATGTTCAGGAAAAACGACTGAGACTGGCGGGTACGTCTGTGCCTCAGGAATATCTTCCTGGTCGCTATAATCTGTGTTGACCATTCGACCTCTTTCACGTTTCTTCGAAGGCATTCAGAATAATGAACAGAAATGACAACAATGAAATCGATTAAAGCGTTTATTAGAACATGCTAGCGACAATGGCTGTAATAAACCGCACCGCAGCCGACAACCAACTCAACTTTACGAACCATACCAATCAACAGCCTACGTGTACTCTAGACAATCACCGTAACCTTTCTGATGATCAAGTATCACTAGACTGTATTGTATCTATTGGTCGTCAGATCTTCTTGCAGTGTGAGCTCTTTTTGTGCCGTGCCTAGAATAAGTGATGTTTAACATTTCCCACGACAATGTACTGATCACCTGTCCTTCAATTGCACATCAGTTAATATCTGACGCTTAATGAAATAAAGAGTATTTTATTGGTTTTGCATCTACGCATACACACATTCATGTTTGAAATAATTTTTTGTCTGCTCCAGTATTTCATTCTTTTATTTTGAAATAAAAAACGACATACAGTAACTTCATGCTTTACACCTACATTATTTTATACAGTATGGAATGGACAATACCTGCCCAGGCGACATTTAATTAATGATTGACCACATTTTAAAGTATACTTAAGAATACAGCATGTGCTCACGGGGAGGATGTTGTTTACAATGATGCATATAATAATATTAAGTTGGTTGTTTGCAATTTAAATGCAAGATACCATTTAAGTTTGTCTACAGAATTTTTCCATAATTTTTTAATGCATAGCGTATTCATGTATAATATTTCGCATAAATTTCCTGCTGGAATTCTGGAGAGATGAGATGTGCACAATAAAAGTCTGTTGAACACTGCCAGTATATGTAGATATCAAATTGAATGAACAATGAAAATGAAATTATTTCTCTGTTTTTTCTGAAATTCATCAAATGGATAGTAGTAGGGGAAGAAATTTAGTGTGAATTTCGAAACATGAGTTTAAACTTACAAGAAAAGTACAAAATGTAGAATTAAAAAAGGTACCACTATTTAAAGAAAAAACATAATGAAAATTAATCAATGAACCAATCAGTAATATTCAGTTTAAAGTGAGTAACATTCAAGTAAGCACATAAACAAACAACGATACTAAGGAATCGCTTTCCACAGCAGACACATAACTCCAGCAAAGATGATAAAAAGAAACCAAAATCCAACATGCATATCCAGTGTGGAGGTTAACTCTGCACAATGATCTGCCTTGATACTGTTCGGCTTTTTCTTATAATATTGCTTGGTCGCTTCATTACGCTTAACAGACTGTCCACTTCCGCCTGGCGACACTATAAATAACGGCACGATGACGGGGTCCGCGTTGATGTTGCTAACACATTCTGCAGCTCCCATCTCTAAATAACGCTCGGAACATTGTCCACCTCCAGTGACCGTCTGTTCAGTTACAGTTTCAACCACATCTCTAGGATTGTTCTTAGCAACGGCTTCTACAGCTTGTTCATCCTGTTTGACCTCATTCGTCTGAATCTGTTTCTTATCAGCATCCAGTTGGTGATTATCCATATTTGGCTTTTTCAAAGCATTCTCGTACAACCCTCATTCGTCTGAATCTGTTTCTTATCAGCATCCAGTTGGTGATTATCCATATTTGGCTTTTTCAAAGCATTCTCGTACAACTGAATAAAAAAAAGAAATAAATTATTAAAATTATTTTCTAATTACTACTCAACATTTAAAAATTTTACCATTTCTTGGTGGTTTTCGATGGAGTCGATTTCGGCGTTGTTAGCAGCAAATTGACGAGATTGAGTGCTTTACCTCACGCGCAGGGCAAAAATAGAAACCCAAAACTAAAGCTGATATGTTCAACGCTGGCCTTTATTATATGTATGTGCTGCATTTTAAAGTGAACATTAGTTTAAAACTTTAAACTGCAATTAAGAACCAGTACTGTTTATCAATAACAAAAAACAATTTTCAATTATCTTTTATTCAATAGTCCAAAATTTTGTTCAAGACGCAAAATTCCAAACTGATATTGCAAAACCTTTTTGTTAGTCTCCAGGAACGTTTTCTTCTCTCCTCCATGACTAATTCTTTCGTGTGCCTTTTTACAATGTTATGAATTTCTATCATTGCTGCAATGATTTTGAAATCATCGCCTGAAACAAGATTGTAAATTGCCATCATTTACGAATGGAGCGTGCAAACTGTCAACAATAAGCATAATTGTTGCAAATTGTTGAAAACCAGCAATTGTCTACATTTATATGTATGTATATGTACACATCTGTGTAAAGTAAATACAGTCTAGTGGTATCAAACAGTGACATATCTCAACAGTAGAAATTAAAACACAAATGACATGCATAGATGACGACGGGTATCACATATACCATGTTGATTTGTGGGACCGGCAGTTTCGGGACGGATTCAAATTGAAAGTGATGCAATCTGATTAATGATGATTTACAACAGACGTTTGAAACGCATGGATATCTGTGCTTTCCAGTTTGACTTCAAACATTTTCATTCATTGCCGTAAATCTAAAGCAAACCATGGAGTCTGTGGTCTGTATTAATTTTAGCCGCCTATTCGGTCATTTTCCAATTATAACCAGCCATAACAACTGTTAATACTCGAATTGCGGGAAAAAACAGCCAATTTTCTTGAAACTTTACTTTAGATGAATGCGGCCCGCCGTCCACTCACTTACATGGCATCCTGCCCCGGTCTGGGAGAAGGTTGCCGATCCCAGCCATAGACGATGGAAAGATCTAGAAAATTAAAAATACAAGTGTTAAAATAAAAATCTGAAAAGAATTAATGAACTAATAATAAATGAAAAAAAATTACCAACATTTTCCTCAGTAAAGCAACGCTTGTTAACGCTGATAAATAACGTTTCAGGTTATTACCAGTTTGTCAAATTGAAGCAGACAGAAACCACCAACATCAAACGACGTTAATGTTAGTTCATGTTGCAATACAATTTTTTTCCAAGAAAGTAAAATTTATGAACTCTAATCTCATCCTCGGTGAAGTCAATAAAGGGAATCCTCCCGCTTCTTCGTACTGTACATCTATAAACGAGATGCAAACAATAATAATAAATCTCTAAAATCAAAAACTGAAACTGAACTGCAATAAACAAATTTTCCACTGTAAAATTTAAAAGAAGGATTGAAAAATTATCTTACTTTGCGAAAACAAGTTGAAAGAAATGGAAATATTAAACATAACTCCATTCCTCAAATTTTTTCATCATGTTCATCACTGCGTCGAATTGGGCATGTCCTGCACTTGATTAAAATCAATTTTTTCCCGTGCGTAGTTTTGACGGGACTTCATTCTGTATTTTGACTACAATCTCCAACGAACAGATGAGCTTTGTGACTGCAGGCTAGGACGTTCCTTACGTCGGCTCTGCTACTTCAACTTTTTCCTCGTCATTTATTGCAATTCGACTACGACGTTATCTTTGTAGAACCTTCTTTTATTTCATTTAATGGATGCTACCAAAATTACAACTCGTCTTCTACGTTCTATCGTTCATGCAATTCCATGATGCTTCCAATTTCATAAAAAGAACACATACCATATTGTGCTGGTAAGTGATTTGATGCTGGTACATGATTCAAATTTTCCTCAAACAGATCTTTCTCATTACTTTCTCCAAGTTAATTCACATTTTGCTCAGTTCACAGCTCTTAAAGTAACAAATCTTTGAGGGAAATTATCCACTGTCCATAGAATCATCATCTGCCAATGAGCTATTATTTAACCAACCCTTTATTTATAGTTCAGCATATGATACGCTCTGAAATTACATTTCCAAAGATTAATGTCGTCAGTCGGTAATTTTCTAAACAACACCCATTACATGACAGTGAATGTGTTTGTACGAGAGCTGCAGTAGCCACAGCTTACAGTATCCATTAAAATTTTCAGGCATTAATAATATAACGGTAAGTAACCATGATAAAATAAAAGTAGATTTTATTTGAAATTACCAATAACATGCGAGGTATTTTCAATTTCATTAATAAAACAAAATTTTACTACAGCGCATTGGATTATATGGATATTTTTATTGTAAACAAACTCATTGTTACTGTAGCATACAGAAGGCCTCCGTTGCTACTAATGTTCAGGTTCGGTGGACTGTGTTGTCGTCCTTGTGGCGATTCTATCTTTGGATTAAATCACCGTTCAGGAGAGTATAGATATAGAGAAAACGAAACAACAGATTTTTGGATCACATCGTTTATTGAGATAAACTGACGCAACAAAATCGATCAACCACTCAATAGCTCTTGACGCAGAGTAATTCTTCTGGCTGCCATCATACTGACCAGTATTCCGCGCATTTAACAAACAAACGATTCTTCACAGAATGCCATTCACAGCAGATAGATATATGTGTTCTCGCAGCCACTTTCTTTGTTCCTTCAATCAATCTTCCGTACCTTCTGGCAACACTTCCGGTGTTGTTGCTGATTTTCGCCCACGCGCTTAACTGGCTTTAGCGGATGGAGCTCACATGCTTCCTACACGGCTTCACGTTCCCACGCAGCAATTTTGCTGCCCATCTATCACGGATGTCAAATTCTGAACAGCAAGTACGGAAGCCATATTATGAGCGATCTGCCCTGAAGCATCAGCACTCACACACTTTTTCTAGGGCGTGCTGCAGTGCCGTTTCCATTTTATTTTATAATGTATGGAATTTATAACTAGCTCAATGAAAGAACAACAGAAAATGGGCATTTTTTGCACGGAATGATTGTTGCTTCAGAAATAGAAATACGTTCGCTGTGAAAATTATAACAATCGGTTATTAAATTATTTGAAATATTTGTTTCAATTGTCCAAAAATGTTAAATTTACTTACAGTGAATAAACAAATTTATCACTTCATGAAAATTATTATCAGTTTTGTAATAATCACTTTCTAAAAATATGTGAAGAAAATGCAAAAATAGCATAAACATAAAGTTTCGAAATGTTAGGAATATTGCATAAATGCGTGCATTCAAAAATTTAACGTTTAATATTCTTCATGCAACGCTTCAATTACTTGAAAATTACTCTCTGTTTAAAAATGATCATATATTTTCACACTCGATTTGCATGGTAAATTTGTGGATTGAAATGTCAACGTTAGCTTTTGGAATTGCTAATTTTGTAGATTGTTCCAATTTTATTGTTGATTTTGTTTGAACATCCATTTCTGCTTTGGCATGAAGCAAGTGTGAAAATTCACTACTCCAAAAATAAATAATTCAGCTTCGTTTCATATTCGAGATGCGGTGATCCAGTCATGAATTGTTTTTGAATAGTCCCTTTGTAGATTGTACATCAGGTACACGTCCATTGATTGAGTTGGTTGGTCGCCCATTTTAGAGTGTGATTATTTTTCCATAAAATCTGACTAATATTTTCCCCTTTTCTGCATCTCTTTGGTGAAGCAGGCCCATTCGATGTGCATTTATTTTTTTGACAATATTCCCATCAGGCTGTATTCAGACAATCCATTCAGGAGCAGTGATAACAATGTTCAGTTTTCTTATTATCGATGGCTCTCGATTAGAGGTGATCTGTTTTGCAGCTCACCAACTGTTATGTGATTTAATTAAATCGACTTCCTGCTTTTCATTAATAGTTACTGATCAGATTTCTTCCGTGCTAGCAAGCAGCTGAATGCCAAATCTATTATCATCAGCATCAATTCTGCCTACAGTGTTCACTGTGTTACTCTACTCATATCTGATTCTTATGACCAATCTTTGTCACAACTGCCAATGCAGTAGTACGCTGGAAAATTTGCAATTTTCTAAGAACTTACTGATTTTTGCAGTGTAGGCATTGTTGAACTATGATGTACGCAATTGTAACTGAACAACAGTTTTATTCTGCGGTGGATGATTAAAATGTTTGCTTAGTTTCTTCACATTTTCGTCAAATGATATAGCATTGCTGAAGTAGTAGCAGCGCATACGCTGAGCAGTATCTTCATTCTATTTAGTTTCCAATTGGAAGATTATTCATCATCATTAGAATTTACGTTTCATACGTTCTCTAAAAGAAGACAACAGAAATTATTCTTTGCTTGATGAAAAGCTTCAATTTGACTTACTGTAGCCAATTTTAGTTGAATTTCATTCTTGCCTCTAATTTTGTTGCTCGGTTGATAGCATCTGCACGGAATAAACCACTAATAAAGCTAAATAACATAACATAATAATTATGAAGTACTAAAATATTTGTGAAATAAAATGCACAGCTAAAGAGCATGTTGTTCAGCAAAACGGATCGCAACTATGCTGAGAACGCCTGTGATGAACTAACTTTTCCTGCCTAATGCTATCAATATAGCACTTTTGTTCACCTGGAGCGGTTGAATGATTGACAACAATTTTTCTTCTTTACCATTTGCTGTTTCAGTTGCTTCTGGTCATATACATGCACGCGTAAAAATAATAAACGAACTTAGTTAGTATTATTTTTGCCATGCTAACCGCAAAGTAATTCACTTGAGCATTGAAAATATTTATATGATTCAGCTATTGAAATTTATTTAGTGCTTTTATTGCGCAATGTAGTTGTATTTAAGTTGATAGAAGAACACGCAAAAATATATATATTAGTATAAGCAACATTTTCAGGCATTGTGTACTAAAGTGAAAAGCTTTTCCAGGAACATAGCAAATGAAAAACAAATTAAGATTCTAGTATTAAAATGAAATGCATTTTTCTTGTTTCATTAATAGCAATTGTTTGCACAAAGTTTCATCGTCAACAAATATTTACAAATTTGTTTTATGAAAATTTGATCAGTAACAAGCAAAAGCAGAAACTGTTCATTTTGCATGAATAGCAAATAAATTGCTGATTAAATTTTAACATCGATTAAAGTAAGATACATTTAAAAATCATAATCCAAACCCATGATATGAAATTGCCTTTCCTCGTGTTGGAGTTTGTTCACGCTGGACGGTATATCTTTACCAAATTTCTTCAACGCTCTGAGTAAAATGAAATTTTCCAACAAAGTCATATCCTCAGCCGGTACAGTTTCTTCTTCAAATTCAGGTTCTGGCAACTACCTGCGCATCTTGTTCCACCAATTTTTGTAAATCCACGTGTTCTGTTCGGGCACTTCCACGTTCAGAGGCAGTTTGAATTTCGCATGGTGACGCATCTAGCCAAAATATATTGTTTTTTCTTAAAATAAGAACAATCCGAACGATCAACAGAAGAAGCTTGGTACATGAAAATGAAAAGTGCAGTAAAAAATCATTGGGATCACTTGGAAAAAATTGCCAAAAGGAGAAATGCATTTAAAATATTGTACATGAAAATCAACAAGTTATCATCAATTACGCATTTTTAATCTACAGGATCTTGTGGTCTATAAATCGATCAGATTAGAAGCAACGTGCTCTATGTACAAAATCCTGACCAGATGTGCCTTCTGCGAGGGCACTGTGGGGCAGAGCAGAGACAGCGACAGTCAAGTTGGGCACTGCACTTGCTTTTTCCCCAAGCAGAGATGTAGCAAGGAGGGCAAGGTAGAGGAACATGTACAGAACGAAAATTCAGACTGTTATCAAATAGAGATAGTTAGCGTCACATCATGCTGTGTATCTCGACGATCTCGACTCCTACAGATCTCATTTCTTCCATTTCTCCTATTCTTGCGCTGATTTGCATTAAAGTAATTTGCACAAAGAAAAAACACAAAATATTAAATTTTTTTAATAAAAATATTCCATAAATACGAATAACAAAAAATGTTATATTTTGTTCTGTTTTCATTTTTTGTGGTTCGGCATACTGTATCATAAAAAGTAATGCTTTTCTCGTAAAATAGCGTAACAAATCACAATATTTAGCACTAAAACAAGCTAAATGATCACATTAGTGATAATTCTGAAGATATATTCATTTTGAACCACATACAGTTGAAAAACAGCCAAAATACGACAACCCATTCTCAAGGAATGGTGCAAAATGAATAAAGCCTCATAAATTCTGAAATAGACTAACAAATTTAGGGTTTTTTGACTTTAATCGATAACATACCTTATTTTGTAGTGCGAAAACAATTTTCAGCTTAAAATATGCTTTTGGAATGGAGAAATTTGATAAAAAAGTCAGCGAGTTACGTGTTTTCAAAATTCAGGATTTTCCAAATTCCGGAAATTTCACAAATTTGTATTTTTCAAAATTTTCACAATTTTCGAAATTTCAGAATTTTTTTCTTGGCAACCACGCATCCATTTGAAATGAAACTTTGGGATTTTCTTACTTTTGATTGGCACTATCTATTTATTAAAACAATTTTCAATTTGGGTCGTTTTTTAAGGTGCCACTTTTTTGGGCAGTCTCTGGATCTCTGTCAATTATAATTTTTCTAAATGAATATTAGTATCAATTGATAGAGCACTTCTTTATGAGTCAATTGAAGCAAGTTTCAGTTTTCCATCTTATCTATATCTCGAGAAGACCTTTGATGAAAATGCGCCTTACACCAACTGAAAAATATTGGTATATTTTTTTTCAAAAAATCATTACAGAAGGAATGACTATTTCACGATATCCTATATATCATTTTATTCAGCATAACGTCCTCTTCCTAAAAATATAATACATACTACTTTTTATTCAACATTTAAGTGCCAGCATTATCTCAAACTCTTGGAACGAAATTTTGCACAATTTTCATTGCTATTTTGAATGAAATTATTATTGAATATATTCCAAATTCACTTTTATGTGCAAATTATTACAAAATATATATAAATAGAGCGATTACAGCTAATTATTTTCTTCGGTTTTCATTTTATGTGGTTCGGCATACTGTATCATAAAAAGTAATGCCTTTCTCGTAAAGTAGTGTAACAAATTACAATATTTAGCACTAATCAAAGAAACCGCATTTATAAAAAGATGAAATTTTGAGGATGCTGTAAAACGTAAACAAAATTTAGGAACAAATGTTATTAAAATTATAACCTGTTTTTGCTGAAAACATTGTAAATTTGTTGATTAACTTTAACAAAATGACTTCCTGCCAATACCTTTATAAGTTACATATTTGATTTCTTTTCCATTCACCACCTTTAAAGTCATATTTTAGTTCCATATGTGAATTCTGCAATATCTCGTGAAATACGCAATCTAGCAACGTGCGACCAAGTCCATTCGTGATTTCTAATTTCTTCTGACCAATTCACATCATTTCTAAAGAACAATAGAATTTTCAGAAATTTCGTGGCTATAGCCATTGCTGTTTTCGCGTTTTGTGTGAAAAAGCGTTTTTCGAAATGTTTTGATGGTTATGGTTTTTGATGGTCTCCTTCCAAGATGGATTACATATCGATAGATAGTCTGACTAAATACGAATTGAAACAAATCTGCGTAATAATGAAATTTTACATAATATGAAATGTGTAAATAAAAACGTAATGATATTCATTATTTTATAAAATTGTTCACTATGTCTCGTCTAATAAGCTATAAGTGATGGAAAATTAAGTTGTTCTACTAATAATAAGAGGCAAAGTAATTTTCTATTTGCATAATTTACTTTTTATCAAACATCATTTTAGAGCATTTCTATTATATTCA
>JYDO01000242.1:0-40380 GCA_001447755.1 Trichinella papuae | reverse complement strand
GCAGCAAGAGTTTTGAGAAATAGATTTGCTGCAAGCATCAGAATATGGGCACCTGCTGATGCAAGATCGAAATCAATTTGTAAAGGACAATATCAACTTCGAAAAATTGCTTCTCCAATGCAGTTTGATGGTGTTCAAGTGAGTCGTGAAGCTGATAGCGCAAAATGGGCATTAGTTGAAGGAAAGAACACTGTTTGTTTTACAACAAATGATTATAAAGTAAATTGTTGATATAAAATTATTTCATAATATATTTTGAAATATTTCTACAATTCATTATTTTAGGCTACTGAAAAACGGACTTCCGGAGCGGCTGTTTGTTTAGAAAATGCTGGTGTTTATAACGCTTTCCTTACAGCAGCATTTAATGTTGAAGCATGCAATAACTGATTCTTTATGATTCTCTCTAAAAATTATTTAGCATTTTAATTTTCTTTAATTTTTATTATTTGAAAATATGAATCTTATTTTAAATTATAATGGCTTTTAAAATGTATGGGATTTTTAAATTTTTATGAACTTTTTAAAATAAAATATCTATTTTATATTCAGCGAGTTTTTAAATTAACTATATAACTACCACAAGAGTTAAAATTTTTGCTGGTGCTTTTTACTATTTCATCTGTCATAAGTTGTTACACAAATTGAAATTAATATATTACGGTAAATTAATGCGCTTTTTATTTTATGATTTTATTTTGCATCTGTAAAATGATTATAAATGCTATCTATCTGTTTTCATCTTATTCATCTTACATTTGGTTTATGCGTTCAGGTAATTTGTCGTCCATTTCTTCCGTTGTGATAAATTCACGATGTACTCAATTTTGCCAACGGTTCCAAAGGTTGGCAACCAACGTTTGTAACACCGTCTGTACGGTTCCGTACGTTGTCATCATCATCGCTCATTTCGTGAATGTTCCGATATCCCTTACCGATCAAGAAGTGGAATGGTGTCAAAAAGTCTGGGTCGTTTGGAACTGATCCTTTGGTATTCAACAATGAATCCCTGCTGAACACAACGTCAACACAGTTGGACGACCACTTCAATAACTCAAAGCTGCTGATCTTCAACAATTCCTTGAGTTCTGTCACCATCTTCTGAACACCGCCTTTGTCATCACATGACAGCAGAATATCATCTACATCCATGTTCATCAACATTTCGTGTGCGGCTTCCGGGTATTCCGTTCGATGGTTCTCTGCTATGTCGTGAACAGCGCTTATGGCCAAGTATGGCGAACAACACAAGTCGTATGGTAATCGACATAATCGATATATACAAGGCATTTTCTCGCTTTGTTTTCGCCACAAAAATTTGGTCACGTCTCGGTCTTCCGGATGTTGTTCGATTTGCAGAAACATCTTCATGATGTCCGCATGAATACCAATTCTGAATTGTCTAAACTTCAGAAGTACGCCAACTAAGTCCGCTAATATCTGTGGTCTTGGGTCCAACCGTTCGTTCAAGGAAACTGCCTTATATCGATGTAAGCCATCGAAGACAATTCTACATATCGACGTTGGTTTGTCTGTTTTGAATACCGTGTGGTGTGGGAGATACCACGTCTTACTTTCTTGACCTTCTAAGTTCCTGATTTTTTCAACATATCCATTGTCAATTATTCTCGTAAGGTCTTTTCGTATTCCTTCCTCTTGGAGAATTCTATTCTTAAACGTTCTTCGAGCTGTTCGAAGCGTTTTAAGGCGGCGTAATAATTATTATGCAATGCATCATTATATTTCCAAAATAATCTCGTCATGTACCACGTCTCGTGGAAAGATGGAAGGTCTCTGCGTATAGTCGTACTTCCTTCAGCCGGTGGTTCGATTTCAAGTTGATCTACAACATCAGTTTCTTCTAATTCCCAGAACTTGCGATACCTTTCGCAAACGCACAATGGTTGGACGTCTATACGAAGTACCTTGACTGTGTTTGAGTAGCTGGCTGTCATAGATATGATTCCAACGTTGCCCGCAGTTTGATACGGTTCAAGAACCGGTGGTGTGTATTAAGCGATGATCTCGTCAATTACCTTTTGGTCCACCAAAATAACATCTGGAATCAACCCCATATCAGAAAAGTACTCTGAATAGTCTGAATCAGCTATAATTCCAGAAATAGAAAGAGACAGCGAAGACATCAATTTATCATCGTCCAACTGAGTTGTTAAACAAGCAACTTTTCCAAATTTTTTAGAATGATCCACATTAGTTGTTTTATAGTATGTCAATGGTTTCAAGTCATTTCAGTAAAAGCTACCAAAAGAATGCTTTCAAAGTAATCAATAGGTTTCTTCAGTATAGGGTTTCTGAATCGATTCTTAAGTGCTGGCCTCGCAACTGCGTAACTGTTCAGAGTGATGATGTACCCATCTATCGTTCTCAGTTCTTCGCCTTCCAAAAATATGGAATTTCGTCACATCGGCAATTTCAATGTTGTTGTGTATTCCTGCGGTGAACTGATCCCAGAATGACAGGAACTCGAGAACCTTTCCACTAAATTTCGGATGTTCCACGTCGGAAGTTTGCTACATGCCAAACTCGGATTTGATTTCTTCATTCTTTGTCGTCAACGATGGCGACTTCCACCACGTCATGTGCTTCCTGGCAACGTTCCAAAAGTTTAGATATCGAATCTAAGGTCATCGTGATATTTATCCGTGATCTAGCTTCACATATCGATATGTCAAGGTTTGGACACAGACGAACCATTCGACTTTTAATGCCGATGCATCGACGTTACAACGCATCAAGATCCATAGTCGCGCGGTCGAGGTTCCAATATCTAGTTAGAAGCGACTGTACAAGTTTTGGTGAAAAATTGAATTCTGCCTCCGACGGAATCATTTCCATAAATAACAGACTTATGATAACTCTATCTAATTAAACTTAATTGATCTCGCCCAAGGTCAAGATAAACAGAGAAGCTGTCTCTCGAGCGTAATAATCAAACAAACTAACACATTGGATCTCTTTATTCCTCGAAAGTACAAATACAATACAATATTTGCACATGCCCATCTAGTAACAGCAATCTCGTTCTATTCTACTGCCTACCAACAACAAAAACTACCGTCAACTCTTTCGGGACAATCAAGTTTTAAATTAGTTCCAACTGTCGGTACCAGAGCGTCATTCCTATAAAATTAGCATGCTGTTTTGTTTAGAAATATATTTAAATTTAATGAATCAATTTTATTATTTTTAAAACTAATTAATTCATTTTCAGCTGAGTTTCAGCATTTTATTTATGCAAAAGAAGCGCGTGATATGTAAGTTCTGTGTATTAGTATTATTTTTAATTTCAAGACTCATAAATTTCAAAAGAGCAAAAATTTATCATTTTAATTATAAAATTTTGATATCAACTGTAAAGTTAGCAACAATTAGATGACAACCAATTAATTATAACATTATATTAAGAAAGTACTTGATTGTCTCAATGTAGGCTTTGGAATTGCTGTTTCTCAGCAGTGTACTGTCATTGTTTAATTGTCTTTATTTCGGATAAATTTTATGTAAGAATTTGAAATTGTTAAAAATTTTAAGTGATGGGAAATATTTCTATTCATGACATTGAAAATGCTATTCACGGTATGTTTGTGATGATTGTCCTATGAATTATAAATTACTAATTTAAGATGTTATCTTGGATTCAAATCCAAATACGCTAACCACAAGAGAAGTTCGACTACAACTTGAAAAGCAATTTGACGAAAATTTGCATGACAAGTGAGCTACGGAATGTAAAGTATAAAAATAAAAATATGTTTTGCATTAGGCGAGTAATCATTGATGAAATAACCATGAGAATGCTGGTGAAAAAATTAAAACCAATTGAAGAATTGGATTTAATAAATGAACAAAAAGGAATTAGAACGAAAAGTGCATCAACTTCAGAATCAAGCGACTCATCAGATGATGAATCTTCTGTTGTTCAATGTTTCAATGAAGATGATTATAGTGATGACTCTTCAGACATAAGTATCTTTGATATCTTTTCCGAGGTAAGCAGAGATAATGTGCATAAGTCAGTTTCCTAAAAATTTTTAAAAATAAGTAGTATGGAATTTCCGTTCCTTTTAAAATCCCAAAGCGCACTACTGATTTAATTGTATAATATATGTTGAATGAATGAAAATATTTTTCGCTTTTTACGCTTTAGAACGCTTTTACTTAATGCAATTTCAGTGTTAAAATAATAATATTTTATATGAAAAGACTTTTGTTATGACAATATATTAACATGATTTACTCACATACTTATAACGTAAACAAAATTAGGGTTCAGAAGTAGGTTAAGAGAAATAACTGAACGTTTATTTGCATTTCTTAATGAATTTTAGTATTTTTAATTTTTGAAAATGGTTTTTATTTAGTAATGAATAACAGTTTTGTTTTGATGCGAATTTATAGTTATGAGAGTTTATAGTCTTCATGGTTCGTAGAGACTTTGTAATAAATGATTCAGTTATTTTGTTGGATTGTATTGAATTATTTACAGAATAAATCTATGAACTAATAAAATTTATGTTTTAAAAAATAACGCTAAATATTCATTTGGTTTACATTCAAAATATTGATGTTGGCTACTGTAGAACACGTTACCGTATACATATTTCAGGATCTAATTGAAATATTTTTACTGGAAAAACATTTTAAATTCTAAATTGAATTTGACAGTATATAAATTTTAAATGATATCTTTTTAATTAATGTTAGTAAAATGCCATATGTGAAATAATAGGCAATTTATTAAGTGAAGGATTTTTTGTTGTCACTAAGAAGGAAAATACTTTGCATTTTATTTAATATGCTTTGAAGTTGATATGACTTGATTTTTGTTTCTTTTTTATGTCATTAATACTTTATAAGAGCATTTATGAGAAAATTTCCAGTTTTGTTAAAATCATTTTGAATAACTATACACAGTTGAACTGAGTTGCTTTGGTAGGATGAAAAAGAGGAAAATGATGAGGTGCCTTCATCATCGAACTCAAACCTGGCGCCCCCGGAGCAGAAAAATTTTGAATTGGAAGATGAAATGTTGGCACGAAGGCTTCATTTGGAAGAACTCGGCTGTCGTCAGAGAAGCACAAAGTATTACAGTCATATTAAACGATGTTTAGTTCGATCGAGAGACCAAGCACTTTCAACGACGAAAGAAAAGAAAAGTAAATTTATTAATATTATTATAAAGTTATGAAAATTTTGCATCTTAAAATATATTTTCAGCTCCAACCACTATTGCTTCAGAAAGTTTTTTATCACCTGCACTCACAAATTTACTGGGGACCCAGAAGGTAAATTTTGAAATTTACACTAGTTACTTTAGCTTTAGTTTGGCTTTAGTTGCTTACACTTTTAATTTTGCAGATTTTTCTAAGTGAAAAAAATTTCATCTGTACGAATTTACACTGACTGATGTGCAAATGTGAATATGTATTTTTTAGTGATGTATTCTGTTTTAAGTGTGCTTCTTATTTTCATTTATTTACAACTTAGTTTTAAATGAAAAGATTGTTACGATTTTAAGAAACAGGGTAAGTTGGATTAAACTTAATATTTAAAAATACTTGGTACGTCATTTACTTTAAATACTTTTTTATGACATAAGCACTTGATTCGTTGTCCACAGTATAAATTTAAGTTTCTCAGTTTAGTTAGCAAAAATAATAGTGTGTTATAAATTTCCTATTTTTTAATATTAATTCTACCATTTTAATTTTTCCTCAATTTCTGGACTGTTTTGTTCTGCTAGATATTTCCATTTTCAACTTTGCAACAAAAGCTCCTTTTTTAGTTACAGCTGTTTAGTGCAGGTGGAGTTTTATATTAATGTAATACTATTTAGTGCAATTGCAATAAGCAATTTTTTTAGTGTATATCAGTTATAGTATATTCATTTGAATTCATTGACTTGATTAAGCATGATAAATATTTTCTTGGTGATTTTGTAAATCGGGGTTGGAGGATTGCCTTTGATTCAAATTCAAAAATGAATATACTGTGGTATGAAACTGAGAGTTGATTGGCAGTCATTTTTATGTTGCATTAAAGGATTTTTAGTTTCATTTCTGCATGATGAAGTTAAGGTAATTTATGATTAAATTGACATAAAAAAGTAAAATTAACAAAGCACTTACCGGCATTACTTAAAAAATGTAAAGATACTTCGAATGAATTGTCTATTCAAATTACACTTTACAGTTTTTAAAGTCCAGTTCAGTTCAGTGAGGTATTTTTTTGCTAAAATTTCCAAATGTTTCACTGGTTCCCAATGAGGATTTTTTATGCACGGAGGAGAGACTTCCAGGGTCCATCGTTCTTGAGATGTTATGCCAAATCTCAAGCTTTAACATTCTCTATGCCTAATGCAGGCTAATGCCATTTAGTGTTAATTTTACCAACAGAGGTTGTCATAAAATGTTTTGTCATTTTTGCAGTTTGAACTTTTGTAATCAAGTTTTGAAAACGGTTTGCTTATAATAAACGTGACATTATTTGAGGTTATACTTTTGTTTGAAGTACGCAATTTCAGCTCATTAATAATAAATACTTCTAACTATTAAATAATTATAATAGTAATTATTATTATATTAATAAATTATTATAAAATAGCATTCATGTATTATTTCAGTTTATTAAAAAAAATCAGCATTAGTTGTTAAAGACAGGTGGTATTATATTTGTTGCTTTGTCACTACATTTGACCAAATAAATTGGTTCATTAATTAGCTGTAAATTAAATTTATTGTAAAGTAAAATGTTTTTCTTGTACTCTAGAATTTGAAATTTTTTCAGATGCGTCGTTCAGAACTAGTTCGGAGAATGTGGGAGATTATTAAAGAGAGGAATTTATTGGTAAGTGTGTTTTGTTATAGGAAAACTTTGAACCTATAAATTTTCAGGATCCAACAAATCGTGCATTTGTCATATGTGACACTCAATTTGAAGATATTTTCAGTAAGCTTAACTGATTGTTACAAATAACAAAGATGATTCTTTTTTAAATTAATTAAAAGAAGTTGTAAACAATTAATATTAGTTCAGTACCATATAAATATTTCGTAGTAAAACGTACCTGTTTAATATTAAATGTATTTGTGATAAATATCTGAAAAATCTGATAGCTGTAAATAATGCTTGTAGAATGTAATTTTTAGAGAAGATTTATTGCTAATATAGTTATAAAATATAATATATAAATTAAATATGTAAAATTAAGTTGTAAATATATTTATTGCAGTAAAAATGTGTTTATAAATTTCCTACTTTTTAAAAAGTCAAATTTAATTTTTGCTCTCTATTTAAATTAAAATTGTAATTGCTGAAATTTTTTTGGCGTTTAATGCGTCAATATTTTAGAATGCAAGCGGTTTAAAGCTTTTACAATGATGAAATATCTGAAATTCCACGTTAGTGATGTTTCACCATTTGAAACTTGATGCTTTGGTAACTGGAAACTTATTTTTGAAAATATTGGAGATGGCGTGTTTTATTTCAGATCATGTCACTCTTTGTTATACAAACCTTTATTTCTTTTATCATCATTTTGATGTCCATTTTTATAATTGCAAGCATACATTTTGTGTTGCATGTTTGAAATAGAAATGACAATTTAGAATGAATCCACTGAAGTCTCTCTGCAGAATAAAATGTCTTACAGCATTGAAAAGAATGATTTAATGCAGTTTTTTTAATGAATTTCGTAATTATGATCACAGTAAATTACTTTTTGAATATTATTGTATTATATTCTGCTGAGGTGTATTGAATATGTTTTGTATGCTTATGTTAGTTAATATTTTTATTTCCTATTAATTTCAAAAGGTTTATCATTTTTATCTACCAAAACAATACCATTTGTTCTAATATTTTTGAATTCTGACAGAACAGTGAGATTATTGCACATGTACAGTATATGACACTGTTCTCGAAAAATTACAAAAATGCTTTACAGTTTTCAAGATAAAAATGTTTCTTAATTACTTGGTTACTCAGAGAACCCTTGATGATAAACCAGATGCTATCAATGTCTTCCAGGATTTTTCATGAATGAATGCCAATTAATCAGCATGTAGGAGTTTCTTCATGCACGGAAATCATTGATTGATTTCGTATGTTTAATACTGTATTCTATTATAAATTGTACATTTAATTCCAATTTAAGTGTTCATTAATTAGTTTATATTCATGTTGAATTCTCAAAATTTTCCGTTAGACCTTTTTTGTCCAAAACATTATAAAAGCATTAAATGATAACTGCAAACTTTTAATTCATATGCTGCGATTAAATTGCACGCACTAAAATACAGCAGTTCTTAATTCGTATACAAGTTCCATTTTCTGCAAAAAACGCTAAAGATTTTTAAATAAATGACATACCAACCACATATGCTAGTGCTTATACATATTATTCATGAATTGAAAATTACACAGGCTTCAAATAATTAATGCAATAAATTAATTATATGTATATTTCTACTTGTGTGATTTCTAGTAATAATTCATCGTTAAAGTAGAAAATAATCTTTAAAAAATATTTTCCAACATCACAAAAATTTCAAAAATACTTTATATTAAAAATTTTTATTATAAGTAAAAAAACAATTTAAATCAATCAGCATCAGTATAATTTATAATACAAGAACATAAATAAAGATTATTAGAGTTAAGTTAATTGACATAGATAGACAGATAAAATAGATTAAATTAAAATAGATAAGTTATAAAATATCAGTAATTAAAAAATTTAAGTGTTCCAGAACAAGCAACAATCAGAAAATGAGGAAAACAAATTAAGAAACAAGTATACAAAAAATTATATAATAAAAATAAACATTGAAAAAATTAGCAATCAAGTAGGTTCAACCATTCCTCTCATTTACTCCACCCTGGTGACTTTTAGATTTCTTCTTTCCAGTATCTACGACATCTTTCTCAGCTTTCTTACTTTTCTTTGATTTTGATCGCTTCTTAGACTTCTTCTTTAGCTTTTTAGAATCTTTCTTTTCAATTTTTTGCTCATCTTTACTTTCAGCTGTCTCTACTGTTTTCTCAACCATTGGGTGAACAATGTTTCCTTCATCAGTAACCATTGCTGTTATTTCTGTTGGTAAGATTGGTTTTTGTGATATAATATCACCTTCCGGCTTCTGAGGGGTCACCTGTTCTTTCGCTACCCCTTCTTTTTCAGCTTTCTTACTTTTCTTTGATTTTGATCGCTTCTTAGACTTCTTCTTTAGCTTTTTAGAATCTTTCTTTTCAATTTTTTGCTCATCTTTACTTTCAGCTGTCTCTACTGTTTTCTCAACCATTGGGTGAACAATGTTTCCTTCATCAGTAACCATTGCTGTTATTTCTGTTGGTAAGATTGGTTTTTGTGATATAATATCACCTTCCGGCTTCTGAGGGGTCACCTGTTCTTTCGCTACCCCTTCTTTTTCAGCTTTCTTACTTTTCTTTGATTTTGATCGTTTCTTAGACTTCTTCTTTAGCTTTTTAGAATCTTTCTTTTCAATTTTTTGCACTTCTTTTAGGAATTCTTCCGGAAGTTTTTCTGTTGTAATTGGCTCTACAATGTCTCTTTCATCTGTAGCTATTGCTGTGATTTCTGTTGCTGGTGTTGTTTCAATAGCTTCTTTTTCTGTTTGATGTTTTTCTTTTCCCATATGTTGTTTTACTGTGGCCTCTGTCTCGCCTTTTTTGCTCTTCTTTGATTTAGATTTCTTTTTGTACTTCTTTTTCGACTCTTTCCGTCTAATTTTTTCTGCAGCTTTCGTCATTTCTGAGAATTTCGTCCCGCAAATTCTATCAATAAGACTGTTGCTCTCTGTAGCTTGGGCTATGATTTCTGGTGGGTATTGGGCGATTTCATCTTCCAGGCTTCTCTCGGGTATTTTTGATCCCATGTCTCTTTCCTCCGTCGTTTCTGTCTTTTCTTTCTTACTTTTTGTTGATTTTGACTTCTTTTTTCTCTTTAATTTCTTATTTTTAGAATCTTCTTTTCTTATTTTTTCTGCTACTTTAGTCAACTCCTCTGATGCTTTCTGTCCAGCAACACGCTCCATGATATTTTGCTTTTCCATTAGTTGTGCAATGTTTTGTAATGGAAATGGTGTTACTTGAGTTCTCAATTTTGTCTCAGATTTCTCTTTGCTCATATCTTGGGCTTCTGTCGTCTCTTTCTGCATTTGCCTGCCTTTCTTAGATTTGGATTTCCGTTTCAGCTTTCTTTTCTTCTTTTCTGAATCTTCTCGTCTTATTTTTTCTGCCACTTTGGTCAGTTCTTCAGTAGCTCTACAGGGAACAATTTGCTGAAGTGCGTTTGTTGTTTCACTAACTTCTGCAATTGTTTCAGGCATATGACTTTCAGTCTTTCTTTCAGATCTCTCTGGGCTCATATCCCTTTTTTTCGTCAAGCTTTTTTGAGATTTCTTGCTCTTTTTGGATTTTGTTTTCTTTTTTACCTTTCCCACCTGTTTCTTGGCTACTTTTCGATGCAGTTCTTTTGATTCCTTAATAATTTCCTCTGGTGTTTTCTTTTTAGGTATTGCTGTCATTTGTATTGGTCCAGCTTGAGTTTCTTTCCATTCCAAAATTTGCTGTTTTTCGGTAACGAAATGGTAGATCAATGCGAGAATGATCAGGACGATAAATGCGACAAAAAACATCGTTTTTCAGATAGCAAGTATTACAATTTCTGAAGTTTTTAATTTCATTAGTATCATAAAATTTAATAAAACCATAAATAACTATTTACATTATAAACCTCAAATGAATATAATCATAATGTAACAAATGAATGATTGATTGGTCACTTACCTCAACAACTTCGATTTTGTGCCACGTATCCCGAGCGCGGAAAACGTCGAAATGATCAATTCTGCTAAAGCTATCTCATAAGTAAAATTTTAAAATTCATTGTTTTAAAATTATTGTTTAAATTTCTGTTGTCTTTTAAAGTTGTCTATGGTTTAAACTTCAAACTTTAAAGTTGTCTTTAAACTTGTAAATGTAAAGTGAAAACCGGTTTTTTGAAAATAAAGTTTTTCATTTTTTAACCAAATTATTAGTTATTAATTAATATTTTTATTATTATTTTTTCAAGGAGAATGCATGTTATATTATTTTTAACATATCTGATGAAGAAATTTGAAGAATAACAGATGTTAGCGGCTTATTGAAATAAATATATTAATTTTCATTGTTATTAAATATGAAATATGACTAAATGAAGGTTTTTAATTTATCTAACTTCATTTGGTTTGATTTCAAAGGAACAGCAAATTCCCATCGCATTGACACTTTGTCATTTGTCACTGCTTCTTCCTTCTTACGGTTGAGCCAACCGGCATTTTGTTGCATGTAGTGTCAGTTATGGTAAGGTGACACTTTCTAAGGCAGAACAGCATTATAGATATCGCCAAAGTCCAAAATTATGTTTGCTTGTTAAAAAAGTAATCCGTCAGTAAATGTTTATGCAAAATACTCTCTTTAATAACATACTACAATATATTACAGTACAATATATTGATCATTTAAAGTAGGGCTGCCCAAAGCATAGCCCGCGGGCTGCATACTATTTGCGATGAAATTTTGTGTGGCCCGCCAGTGGACCTGACTTCACGCGTGAAAAAAATAAAACAATTTGCATCGAATGCATATTAGATATTTTAATTCTATATGTTTTATACTTGCTAAAGTGGAAAAGGAAAAGATTTTTTGAATTACTACCAAGAGAGAGACCTGAAATTGAGAAGCTTTGGACTCAAGATGTGCTCAATGTTCAGAAACACATATCTTTGCGAAAGCATTTTTTGAACGCTAAATGTATTAAATCAAAGTACAGATGCTCATTAAAGATAAATCTCTTTCAAATTTTTTGCGATTGGCAACTACAAGCATCAAAATCGAAATTGCTACTCAAGTAAACGAATCTGAACTATCATTAAAGTTTTCATTAAAATGAAATAAACGCATTTTGTCTACTGTTTTAGTAAAAACGTTTATTCGCACCATGACTTTATTTTCTTATGAAAGTTTAGCGTACTTGTTAAACCTAATTAGCAGCAGGGCTCTCCAAGTAATTTAATATATACATTGTATTTATTTTGGATACAGCCTACAGATAAATCTTCTTTTATGTGACCCTCATATTAACTAAGGTTGAGCAGCCTTGATTGAAAATAAACAAAGCAGGAAATGAGCTGATCAGTATATGGATATAAGAATATTCACACTCAGCACAAAAAATTTGCGTTTTACATATACCACCACCAGTGAACCTATCAGTCACTGAATTTCTGCCAGCGTTTTGTTTACTTTTCACCTGATATGATTATATATTAAACGATTGATTCTTCATTGCTTTTCTAATTATGCTTTAAGTTGTATCAAATCAACGGCGATAGCGCTTCCTGATAGCGTAAAATTGAATGGTGATGTATAAAAATTTCGTGAAGTAACTATTATAATTTTTAACATTTAAAGCATCAAACTCAAATCTGACTAAGCAGCTTACTTTTTATGTGATGTAGTGCACTTACTGCTTAATTGAAGCAAATGTTGGTTTTATTTTAATTATTGCTAAGAATTTTAGAGTGAAGTTTTACTAATTACCAGTAGGGGCACTTTCCGAAGTTAATTCTTTAATTTGCTTTCGCTCTAAGATTGTAAAAGGTTTTATATTTTTACAAATGTAGCGAGTGTTATTTTTATAAAATGAATTCTTTCATCAGTACTTAAAAAGGATTAATTTATGTCGATGAATTTGTAAAGAAAAGAAGTGAAATAATTTTGAAAACTTCATTTTCATTTTGTTCTTATTTCTATTTCACCTTTTATATTTTTTCTAACAGAAACTGCAACCATGATGCTATATGCAATGCAAATTTAAATAATGACGTAATGGTTTCATAATGGCAGTTACACCTGTATTATATTGATTACAGAGTATTACTAATTTATTTTTAAAAGTACGCAGAAAAGCCACAGCAATTTATAGTGTAATTATTTATTAATTAGTAGCATTTTTAGAGAGTTAAATTTCACTTTAAAAAAATACAAAATAAGTTATTGTTATTCAATAGAAATTTCACAAATTTTTAATTTAAATGCAAACATTTAATCGAATTTAAATCTTCTTAGTATATTGTTGCAAAACAAATGCTTCCCTATGCGATGGGAGTGTTAAAATTGATAGCACTGCATTAATTTTTAACAACTCTAAATTACGCCAATTATATATTTAGTTTTAAAAGTTTGAAAATAACTTTCTATTATATTTCTTTCATCTCCTCTACATTATCAATTACTAAAAAGTGATTATTTTCCAGATTTGAAGAAATCTCCTCTTATGGATCATTATTGCTGATATTGAACTGAACTGATCAATATTGTGAAAACGGAAAATTCTTCACGCAACATCTTTTGACGAACATCCTATTTATGCATCGATTGGTTACATATAAATATTCCTAAACGCTTTCAAAGCAGAGGACTTTTAAAAATCATCGAATCAAGTTGCATGTAGTATTTCTCTTTTATTCACAGTTTCGTTCTAATCAGGCGAACGTCATTAATCTGAAAGTGGTGACCACTGCTTGCAGTTTAGTTTTTTTAGCTTTTAAAATGACGTCATTCGTTGAACTACTTTTAATGCATTTGGCAGTGATCTTCATTTTGCTCAAAGTTTTGTTATGCAATTCAATGACTGAACTATTGGTAAGCGTAAAATATTATCACTGTTTATGATGGAATTTATTCAACAATAATCCCATATTATTAAATATTTAACAAGCTTAAATGCTCTTCATTAAAAATTTTTTTTAGTATTTTTATACTTCACAATTTAAGTTCGTGATAATAGCTTTTTCTAAGTACAACACTATTATTAGTTTATTTGACGTTGATATAATTTATTTAATTTTCAAATTTTAATTTAAAAAAATTATTAAATCTAAAAATACAATAAATTTATCAATAAAAAAGTGTTTATAATTTTTTAATGCTCATTTCAGAATTTCAACAAACCAGAATCTTATTTTGATGGTAAAGAGATGACTTGTTCTATGCTCCCTTGTTTTAGCCAAGAAGACTGCTGCCCTGGTACAGTTTGCATAATTCAAAAATCTTCAAGTACAGAACTGAATTCACAATTTCTTACGCTAAAAGATATGTTTTCAAAAATATAATCATGCAAATGATTAAATATAGATAGGTAATCGTTTCGTTTTGCAGGCTATTTCTACTTTTTGAAACACTAAAATATAAAGAAATCTAATTCTCTTAAGAAATAATAACCGTAAAAATGTAAATTAGATAAATTTTTAAGATTTGTAAAAAACAATAATTTTTGTCCTAGAATTAATTATGAAAAATGAATAGCATATAGCCGCCTTAATAAATGAATTTTATGCGGTTTAAAGTTCCAAAAGTGCACCAGATGCAAGTAGATAAATGCAATTGATTTTTAAATTTCAAACATTTATAAAAAAAATTGTCATTGCTCTTCAAGCAACGGTTATTTAAATAAATTGTACAGGATTCAAAATAATGCTTATTTTTAGACCGTGGAATTTGTGGCCAACTTTTGGCACAGGCAGAAGGAAAAATTTGCCTCACTATTCCAACAATGATGCAACAGTGCATAGATGGTCTTGAATGCAGTTCAATCAGTGGACTGCAGCCACCGTTTGGCCTCTGTATGAGACGGAATTACAATTTGGAAAAAAGACAGTTCTGTAAGTAAATGAAGACATTTTTTCAAGTTCATCAATACTATCACTAACAATGAGCAATAACAGTCAATACTTCACAATTATATAGATTGTTAATATTATCAATATGTAAATAGAATGTATTTACTTAATCAGCGATATTTCCATGTGAAACATGCAATTTATTCAAACAAAGTAGATTCAAATAGTTGATAGAACAAAATGAAATTATAAATGCCGTTGCATTTCAGTCGATCCGTGCATTACATCTATAGAATGCGACATGTCAAAGCAGCTGTGCTGCCGAGAGCAACACAGCTCCTCAAGAGGAGAAAGCAGACAACTTTGCTCTTATTTTGAAGATCCAATTGAAGACTGTATCTATTGAATCATTCATCTGACAGCTGAAATATGAGAAGTGTCAGTTGTGAATTGTTTTATAAAAAAATATTAACAAAAGAAATAAAAGTAAGATTCGTTCATCATACTTCACGATGAAATATAATGAGCAAGAAAATATTTTTTTTTTGTCCGATTCATGAAGTTACAACACAAATTTACAAAAATTAGCTAAATTTATAAGAAAACAAGTTACTGTAGACTGTCAGAAGTGAAATTTCCAAATAAACGACAATTTATCACAACTATTTTTGTGATGAAAATTTGATTATTAAATCATAAATTAGTTAGAAATTCATCAAATATATCGTGTACTGATCTGTGGATTTATAAGCGCAGAATTTTTTTAGGAATTTTTGACACTTCTGAAAGTTGATTTTCATCGTCGTCTGATTCAGAAGACAACAACGACTTTGTCAAATCTTTTTCTTTTTCCTCTTCTTCTTCTTCTTCATTGTTTTTTTCTTCCGAAATCGATGCGCTTATTACCAAATTCAATTTTTCTTCAACTTCAAAATCAGAACAACAAATTAATAATTGATTAATAATTGAAAATGAAAATAACAAAATTGTCCAACTTGTCGTTTTACGAAGTAAATCAAACGTTGATCCAATAATAGAGATGCGATCAGAAATTTGTTCACATTGCAAAACGTGTTCACCACGATTGCCAATCTTGTTGTACAAAGCTGTTATGTTCTAAAAATATTTTTAAAACAAATATATAAAACAGATAAATAAATTAAGTTTCAATCAATCAAACTGTATTTTATTTAATAATTCGTGTTACTTCAATGCTCGACAATTGTGAACACCACTGGTGTTGATCAAATTTACTCCAATTACGCTGGATATCTAAAAAAATTGGATTGAATTAAAAGTGCAAAAAATAAAAATAAAAAAAGAATAACAAATCATGCTTTTTTGTTCAAAATCTCACCCGAACAATCGCCTTCCCCTTCCAAGCATTCCTCGAACATTTTATCACGAGATTGAATCAATGAAATTAGCATCTGTTCACGATCAACACTGTGCATGGCCATTGCCATAAATGGTAGAACAAATTCTTGAAAATACTATTCATCAAAATAGAGAAATCAAATTTTCATTCAAACAAGCAAAATGAATAAAATAATAATAATAAATTACAATTTCCGGTGCAACCAATGCAGCTTGCAGTTTCCATTTTAGCGGGAGTCGAAAAAATTTCGAATCAAACCACACCACAATAGCGTTATTTGAAGAGTTTTCCAATTTCACAATGCAATGTGCTTCTTTTCCCAAAACCATGGAAAAAATATGATCAAACAGAGGTCCAATTTCGCCTTCAACATTGCAATTCAATGCCTACAAAAAGGAAGGATACTCTGATTGAGCGAACCAAATTCATCGTCGTTCATCTGAAGCTCATTTGTAAAAAAAGTTTTCATTGCCAGTTTAATAAAGTTGAAATAGTAAAAAAAAACAACATGAATAATTTGAAAAGTATACAACTTTAAAATTTGATATTTTATAAACGACTTGAAAAAAAAAATCTGCCTTCGCTATAAAGAATTTCCTGTTCCAATCGTTTCTTTGCCGTTCATCAATCAATGGGTTAAAGTTGTTCCGCAGTCGATTGTACGCAAGAGCTGTTTGTTTCACAAATCGAAAATCAATTATTACTCAACTCTGCGCAATTTAGCCTTGCAAATCGTCTCCATTCAATGCATTGAAAACTGTTCAAATGAACCCAAATGAGGAAACAATTTTCACATTTTGAACGATAAATCTTATATATAATCTATTATTATTACTGAAAGAGAAAAATCATTTTTCCAAACAGAAATCAATTTTCTGAAAATATAAGAAAAGTAAGAAAAGAAAAAACAGTGCATTTCTTTTTTCTGTTTCCCAAACTAAACTGCAAACACTCAATTAATTAATTACAGTAAGCTTTCGACGAAACTCGTCCTGATTCAACGTCTCACGCCACATTTGAATCTGATTGGTCAAATCGAACCGCACTGTCCGATCGTCATCTACAACAACTCGAACAAACCAGGCAAAATTGTCATCCAAATAGTTGACCAATGTCCAAAGTGCAAAATTGTTCATTCATTCGTCTTTATTATTATTTTTTTCTTCTCTGCTTGTCGAACAATTCAATTCTTCAAAGTTCACAAAGAAAGATTCACATTTTCAACTGACATATTGAGTAACAAAAAAAAATAATAATACAGAAAAAGCGTACCCAACGCCAAATTGATTAATAACAAATTATACCAACAACAATCGACAAACTCCAAATTTATGCTTATTTCTTTTTCAATCAGTAATAATAATTCACATCTATTGCATTGAAAAAGGAAACACAAATATGTAAATAAATATATGCGTCATTTTTTGCATTAACAGACAACTGTTCGATTGAAGATTACAAAACAAAAAATAAGAGTGATGCTTGCAAAAATAGTAAAAAAAAAAAAAGAAGCGCAATATATAATTACATACTGAGAACAACAGTATCCAAAAATGATAAGAGTAAAATAAAAAATATTCAATTCAAAAACGGCTTAACGTGACATAATTATACTGCAAAGGGAAAAAAAGCAATATAAAAATGCAATTTATGAAAAAAAGGCATCTTTTGAATATTCATTTTCAGTTGTTATTCAGCAGCACTCATTCCTCGAACTGAACCTTCGCTCCTTTGCTGAAAAAAATAATATATTGGTGAAATTCCCTGAAATATTTAATAAAATAAACAATTTTTGAAAAAAATCATTTTACCACATCAAGTTCAACTTTGGTCTCGTCTTCAATTCTGCGAATATCCTGCATGGTCAGTCCGTACCATAGGTCTGTCCAGCAAAACAATTCACGATGGAACACTTGAAAAAGTCGTCGTTCTGACTGAAAACATGTAAAATCAATTATATTATTAAAAATAGTTTTTTTTGAAAAAAAAATATGCAAAAAACAAACAAACAAACAAACAAATTTACCTTGTGAATGAAAGCTTCCACACGACTTTGCAAACCCCACCACCTGAACTCTACAGTAACCAACTTGTAGCAGCACATCACAGGCTCACAGCTATCTTGCCAATTGCCAGTTAAAGGTCCACGACCAGTTCGAGCTGAATGATAAAGTTTTGGATTCAAGTCAGGTTTATCATCCTAAAAATTTTATATAATTTTAAATTAATACTATATTTCAGAAAATATGATCAAATACAATTATTATTGTGTAATTAGTATAATGTTTGTGTGAAAGAAAAAAACTTACACTCGGATCTACCGGGTCATTTGCAATATCTATATAGACAATTTCACGCTGAGCCAATATTTCAGGCGGAAGATTGTGAGGCTAAAAAATGAATCTTATTTGATGAACTTTATACAATCAAATTCATAATAATTACACTCCTTAAAACAGCGATTCAATTCAAATTGATAAAAATTATGAACAGAAAAACAAACTCACATTTGGTGTATCACCCCTATCAGGCAAATGTATAGTTTCCACTTTTGCTACAAAATTTTCTTTCATATAATTCGGATTCTAAAAATATATAAAGCATAAAAAAACAAATTTTTAATAAATATTAAAAATAAAAATTCAAACAAAAAAACCAAAAATAAATTTATTTACAGTTAAAATAGTTCTACAATATGGAAATGCATTCCATGCTTCTTCGTGCAATTCCAACGCACTGGCTGGAGCTAACTTCCTAACCCACCATGGCACTTTACTAAATAAATAACAAAGAAATAGCAATTATCCAAATCATAAACTACAAACATTATTAAAACAACAAAACACTAAATAAATAAATTACGAGGCAAGATGATAAATTTTGTGCGTATATTGACCAACATCATAGGCACCATCCAGCAATGGATAATTGGAATATGGCTCGTTGCGCAATACTTCAATGCCTTCACCGCCACCTGTTTCATTTTTGCTTGCTTCAGCCACAGCCCACAGTTGAGCCACTTGATACTAGAAAAGCATTTTTTGAGAAAACAATTAATCATCAATTAAAAACTTAAAACATCCTAATAATGTTTAAAAAATAATATTGCGCAAAGTAATGGTCGTTTTAGCGGCAAACATACAAGCTTAAACAAAAAAGGGACAGTCATTGTTTTTATTTAAAATAAATTAAGAAAATAGTAAGTCAAATTCATTTAAAAAAAAAAACAAGCGTAGAATATTCAGCATTTGAAATTCATCCGGTGTTACTCATTGCTTTTAATAAGGTTAAGCTAATTGATAAGAGACCAAACAAGCATTTCAAATAGCATTTATTCATAAAATATTTTATAATGAATTAAATTAATCTTAAAGTGTTAACAAGATACTTACTTCTTCGACTGTCAGTGGAAGTACAATGCGACTGAAATATAAAAAAACAAATATATATAAATATATAATTACAACAATACAGAATAAACGAATTAAAATAAAACTTACTATTCTTTAATCAGCATTGGAAAAGATAAATCTAAAAATAAGTAAAATCATAAAAATTTCATTTTATCAATATTCATTCGTTATGTTTCGCCAGTAAAAGTGAAAAAACAAACCGCTTGTAAAACAAAATTTTAAAAACGCAGACAAAGTTATAATAAAACGTTTCTGCCATATGAACAAAATCGAATGCGGCAAAGTATTTCGACAAGATAACAGAATAGAAATAAATTGAATTTTTTCACCATCCGATCAACAAAGTGATGCGTCTGATAAATTCCTTGTCAGAGAAAATTAAAAGCTAATTTCAGCATAAAACATTCGAACACTTCTCTACTTAAATAAATTACATTCATTACTTCATACACTACATCCATGTTAAGTTAATTGATAATAAAGTAAGCGGCATTAAGAAGACACAATCAATGTTTTTTTCTCTTTTACCAGCAAAGCTTTAAATGAAAGATTAACTTACTTTAATAGAGAAGAAAAGCATCGAAAAAGTCCAATTAACAATTGCAATATTTTTACAACAATCTATATTCAATAGAAAACTAGGCTAGCAATGAAACTTAGCGATGTTATATTCTGCGTAAACAACCAGGTCACTGACGATACAAATGCGGGACAAAAAAAACTATCGCTCAGACCTGAAAATCACTTTTGTAAAAACCTACAAATTACGTGACGAAAGAAAATTTTAACTGCCGTCTTGAAATCGTTGAACATGGCCAACGCATATTTTGATCAGCGTCATCGACAGCTGTCGTGAACAATGTTCTCACAAACACGACACATTAATAAAATGCAATGCAAACAACATCCCACATGTTCGAGCACTCAACCAAATGGTGAATCAGCAACATAAATTCAATATGAAAAACTACAAAATCCAAATTTATGTAGAAAGTGTCCAAAAAAATAAAAACAAATTTAATAATGTAATCTGAAATTAGTTGGCAATTCGAGACCATCTACTGAGAAACACTTGCAATAATAAATATTTATCAACGTCATCTATCGTCAATAAAAAGCTAAAAAACCCAATACAATTCAACCGCTGCTTCAAAATGCTGATCGACTTGCAAGCAAATCATTTAAAGATTTTCTTTAATAGAATTAAAGAAAAAACATAAATACAATCTGACAAACAAACACCGCCTTTCAAATTGCCTTTAAAACTGAAACTATTGATCCACACTTTGAAATTATCGGTGAAGAAAAAGCTATGCTTAAATGATAAAAAAGAAAGCTTATGCAACAAAATGAAATTTCAAAAAAAATCTATATGAAACACCGTTCAAGTATAAAATTTGCCTTACAACTGCTGCGCACTGCAAGATACAATGCAGTGTAGCTTACCGTTTCCTCATGAACAATAATAATTTCAAAAGCAACAATTCAAATCATATTGAACAAATATTGATGCTGATCTGATCTACCTGCAAACAAAAGAAGACACAAAGAGAATTTTGATTACAAAATAGCACAGACCGTCACAACAGCAAATCAAATCAAGCAAATTACGAATGGACTGTGTGTCAGGCTATACTGAAAATTATGCAAATGAAATGCAACCGTAAAATGAAAACAAATTTTAGAAAGAAAACTGACAACAGCAGCTCATGACATAAACATCACAATGACTGATATTATTATTTAAAGTGTATCTGAATTTTGTTTTACCTGTTTTCAATTGAATCGGCAGTATTGCAATCAAGATCAGAAAAAAATGCAGCAAAGAAACAGTCGCGTAACTACACTACCTCAATTTACTACAAGCTTGACGCGACGTCCTCACCTTTCACAACAGTACGCAACTGTCACATTCGTAGTGAAAGTCAAGTACTATATATTTAGAATTTTCCATTAATACAGTAATAAGTAAGTTTGCTTGCGTATGCAGAAAATTGTTATAATAGAAATTATTTTTTCATGTTTCTGCATATTATTAAAAACATTATTAGCTAACCAATACAAATACACCATATTTAATCAGCAATAACATGAATTCAAAACAATTAAAAAAAAACAGAATATTTTATTTATGTGATTGAATTGAGCATTGCATGTACTTGGGAAAAATGTTTACTATTATTATTTGAACACTGCAACGACATTTTGAATAAGCACTTTCTTAAAAGCAACGCAAATTGATTATTGTATATAGCACAAATGACCGCAATATTAATGAACATTAATTGTTCAACATTCCTTTCAACAAAACATAAGCACCAATATAATAAATACAGTTTAAATATTTAAATATTTATTTCATATACACATAAGAATTTTAAAATTTAAAATTCTTGACATCATTCAACAGAAAAACATACATGAACAATAATAATTGTTTTTTTTTTCTCTAAATAACATGAAGTCACCGATTTGAAAGAACTATAAAAATAATAATGATGATGATTTCACACATCGGCTCAGTTTTACGTCGTTTCCACAAAATCACAAACCGAGTCAGTTAGCAATTTTCTTAAAAAAAATTAAATAAAGTACATTAGAATAAAAATGATAACAACAAAATCATCAAGCTTACTTATCAACATAAAAAAATATATATCCAGTCTTCTTCCGTTGTTGTTGAACTTCTTTCAATGAAGTCAATTTCGCTTTGGAATCATCAAAGCAAAACCATTCATTCTCTTTCCAATCATAAACATCAGTAATATAATGTCCTAGCATCGCATAAAAAGAGATAAAATAATTGCTACTGCTACACTGCAACTGCTTTATTTCATATTACAAAACTTACCAGTTTGACAAGACAATCCTATATGATTTACTACAGCACAAAGTTTGTATGAACGAGGCAGAAATCCTTCCTTAAATTTAAAATTATGAACAATATTCAATACATTCTAGTAAGAATAATATATTTCAGTATATAAATTTCACTTGTTCATTTCTCAGTAGTTCTTCTTCTCCCGGGCTGAGACTGTTATTCAAGCCATTCAAAGATGGACCGTCAAGTTCGACACAATTCTCCTTTGGTTGATCTCGCTGCTGCTGTGACAAAAAAATTACTGTGTGAAAAAACATAACAAGACGCAAATACAACAAGAACAACAACAACAACAATAATAATAATAATAATAATGGTAAATAAATAAATAAATAAACCTACACTTTCAATAATACTCAGACGAATTGCCTCGGTCAAATCTTCTTCAAAACGCGCATCATTTCCAATAATCAACGATTCAGACAGTACTGATTTTTCGGAACGACGACGTTTGGAAGAGGAACCACTGCTGCTGCTCGGTTCTTCATCCTCTTGTCTATATTCGACGATATCATCCTTGGGCGACAAGGCGAACATATCGAACTCATCTTCAACGGCCGCTTTTTCACTTGAAAATAAAAAATAGAATGTAATTAATTATTACACATTAAAAAAGTAAAGAAAAAATTGCTATCTCCAAAAAATTATGAATAACACACCAACCTGGTATAGTTGGAAGAATCTTCGTCTCGAAAAAGAACTTTGCTGTTGCGCAAAATCATTCGTGACTGCTTACCTTTCTTGTGATCATCCGTCGGATGAAACGGATAAGCTTTTCTACATAATATAATAGAATAATAAAAGATAACATTATAATTATAATTATAACAATAAATTGCAAAAGTTACTTTGCACTTAGAGTCAAATCTGCAGAATCGACTGCGTCTGAGACACAAAAATCACGCAATGTGATAAACAGTGGAATCGAAATTACATTTTCAGCTTTTCGTATTTCACTTGATAACCCGTTAAAATAATGTCGTTTCACATTGATCACAAGAATTCTAATAAAATTGTTAACAAAATGAAATCACAAAAATAAAGCAATAAAATTTTTTTTAAAGAAAAACAATTTACCTAGGCAGTCGAGTGATTCTACTTTGTGCAAATGCTTCATCACAGTTGCATTTATCACAATGGCGATTCACTGTTCCATCGGCAAAAAATGCTTCAACCAACTTTTGCAAAGAAAACGACTGTCTAAAATATTCATTTTCTATTGTATCAAAATTCAATGTATAATATCTTTTTACAATTTGCTGTGCAGATCTAACGGTAAATCAACAAATTCCTCTTCACTGCATGTCGTATGTCCACATCTGAATATTACAAAATGTACATTGGATAAATTTACAACTGATTTAAGAAAAAAAAAATCTTACTTTGTGCATTTACGATAAGAGCAAATTGCAAAGGAAAAATTCCGAAATACTGGATTGGAAATTTGATTTTCAGGATAGGATTTGTTCAAAGCCCGCACTTCATCGTTCAGCTGATTGATCAGTTGCAAGATAAACTCTTGCGCATCCTAAAATGCACAGTTGAAAACTCCAGCGTACGTGCCATAATAATAAATTTAAATAATACATGTTCTGAGTCACCATGAAATTGGCGAGCTGTCGAAGCGATCTTATTTTTCACTGATAGTAAAACGTCCTTCTTATTAACAGAAGGGTCTCCGCTAGAACCACGCAACAAATTCGACAAATGGCTAAAATTTCATTATAGAAAAAAATATCTATACATGTTAAATTAATTGACATTTAATAAGAAATTATTTCGAATGACGCACTAACATTAAATCAGTGTTAAATGGTGTTTTTTTAAGATGGAAAATCAAAAACAAAATGTACTTACTATAAATCGTCTTTTACACTTTTTATTTGAAATCATTAAAAAAACACAATTCACTAAATAATGCACATTCACGAAGCAATTATGTATTAAATCAGAAAATCCTGAAAATTTTTGAATAAACTACCAATTAAGAAAATATAAAAAAGATCTTCAACATCACCTCATAATAAATAATCTTAGCTACAGTATGATATGCATTATTTAACCGTTCGTCATTTAATATAAAATTCTGCATATTTCCCTTCATTTCACTAACTAAAATCAGTTCAAGTAAATCAAATAGTAATAAATTTTATAAAAAGATGAAGCAAACTAAATACTTCTCTAATTATAAATACAATTAAAAATAAAAAAATAAATTTTCTCTAAAACAGTTTGTCCTTGAACATCAAATAAGTGTTTACTGTAGCGTCGAAATTTAGCATCTGCATGAAGCTGTTTTCGCGAAAAACAATATATTTAAATTAGAATTCTGTATTGACATTAATTAATAATTATTAATTTAATTTTACAATTATAAACCATTTATAACTCAATTCTTGAATTCCATTAAGATTCTATAAAGCTATTCTTTTTCACTAAAATCTAACAATTTGATTTATAAACAGCCGATAATCAGAATGCAAACCTCAGTAACGAATCAGGCTGCAAAAGAAGTCTACTCTTTTCGTAAGCACGCCATAACTCTTGAGCAAATGGTTTCTGATGCAACAATGCCTGAAGAATGGCATTCATGTAGCAGGTGTTGCCCAGATTGGAAAATCTGTGTACAATAAAAGTAAATGTATAAAGTATAAAAATAATTCTAGAGAGTACCCATATGGTGACTGTTCTTCGTTAGCCAGGCGTCTAGATGTCCGACGAGTAATGTAGTAAGGTCTTCTCTCACTTTTTGATACCGAAGGACATCGTGATCGTTTTAAATGGGATGGTGGTGTTTCGGCAATTCTGAAATCATCGCACAAAACTATCAAGCTGTTACAAAACATCTATCGACAGCTTAGATTACAAAATTGGCATGTTCTCTTTTTCATTAGTATCCTGCGTCATTGTGGAGATCACGTCAACTAATGATGAATTAAACCTAAACAGTAAACAAAAGAAAAAGTTTTCTAATAATTTTCCATCAAAATCAATAACATTTTCAACGTACTCATTATTCAGCCCATTATCTTTATGATTTACTTCGGAATTCGGCAACTGTCCTTCCAATTTCTATATAAAGTTTTTTCAAGTTTTTAAAATAAGAAATAAAAATAAACAACATTTACACTTCGATTCGAATGTTCAACAGCTTCTATCTTCAGTAAAGGTGCATTGGAATCTTAAAAGTTAATAAAACGATACTTTAAAATGTAACTTTTGATATGATCATTTTACTGTTGCTGTCTTTCATAGCAGCGATAACAAAATTATGCAATTTTAATAACTGGTCATATGATAGTTGAATGAAAGCACAAATTTCGTTAACAAATCGCAAACGATAATAAGCAGTAGTCTCCAAAACTTCATCTGGAACATCTTGAACTGAACAAAGCTGAAAAAGAATTCACAAATTAACAGAAAAATTAAGTTTTAAACAACTTGTAATGAAAAAAAAGTACGGAATTCATAATTTAAAAATGTACCGGATATTCTCTAAATGCATGGCTGCTTTCTATTCTCACTCGCAAATAATAATGAGATGAACTGGCTTTCGTAAAAAATGTCCAATCACCAGGAGTCCATTGAGTAGCGAAAAAACAGCCCGTCATGCGCACCAATCCTTTGAACATTGTTTCAACTATGTACTTCTTTCACAGGCGAAGTTCCCTAATTTTAAACATCAGAATAATTGGTTGTAAACAGAAATTTCATTAAATAAAAATGAATTTTACATTGAAAAAGTTTTGTAATTATTATATAGTATAACTTATTTAAATTATAAATTTCATGCATTATCAGTGGTAATAAATAAAATAAATAATACGTACTTGGAGGAAAATATCACAACTAAAATTATTTCACAAAATGTTATTGCTGCGTGGATTTCCTTTCTAATACCATAGACGGATCTTTAGTTATTTTTAAAAACCTGCAATGTATTTAAATATATCGCAACTGCGAGTTTTGAAGAAAGTACAGTACTGAAGATTTAATGTTAAAACGCCGCTTCATTCTACCACGCCTGAGTTTGTTTACTTCTCTTACTTCTCTTACTCTTACGCCTGAGTTCAAAATATATTTGAAACAATCTAATGATTTCAAAATTGTAACTCATTAAAATTGAAATCTAGTCAATTTAACAATTAAATGCAAAATATTTTAAGCGAAACGTGAAAAATAAAATTCGTCACAAGCTACAGTAGATTAAATGCATTGTTACAAAGCAGTAGAACATTTATTATTTAAAACAATAATTTTACTTTTATAAAACATCGGGCTAAAACTATATTCGACGGAAAACGTTATAAAACAATAAAAGTTTTTGTAAAAAGAAAAATAAAAGCAAATGGAGAGTTACAGTAAGAAAATAAAAAATAAAGTTACAATGATAAAAAACTTTAATTTTTTAAATAAATTATTTGATGCCACTTAAGAAATTTTGAAATAATATTACAAAATTTATATTAAGTTTACAGATTGTTGTATATTCTTTTGTTTTACTGAAAAGTTGTTCCAAAAGTTATTCATTTCCGCAGAAATTGTAGCATTATTTTAATTATAGTTCAATGGATAAAATTTTTATTTGACTTATGTAATCAAAAGAAATATCACAGGTAATTTCTCAAATTTAAGTTATTTTTTGATATTTGAATTCAATTTGATAATCTTACTTTTCAGAAATACGGTTAGTTCAATTGAAAAGATTTATCATTATATTACAGTTCAGTATTCTGGTACATTTAGCAAACATTTAAAGAATTATTTATAATTAATTTTAAATTGATAAATTAATATGTCACAGGTGAATATATGTAGATGCCCTCTTTGTTGGGTTGTATTAATTAGTAAATTAGCTAGTCCATTGTATGCTTACACTATGCGAATATTATAGTTTATCAAATTGATCCTTTTTATTTTTTAAATTCACATTAGATATTATCAGTCCTATGAGGTAATGAGTCTTGAAACTTTCGATTATTAATCTGCTTTCTTAGCTTTGGTTGAAAATTGGCACAACTGGAAAGTTTTTTGAGCAAATGTGATTGTTGGAATAGCCGTTTGCTCAATTTTTATTCATTTAAAAGTATAATTTTTTATTTTATTTTTAGTAATATTTTAGTATTAATAAATATTAACTAATTCATTTCATTTACACTTATTATTAAAAGTGAAATGCAGGAAAGAACTAAATTTTTTAACATTAGTGATTAAGTGGGGCAATGTATTTTGTCTCTGTCATGATAGGCCTGATGAAATTCTTTCACCAGTTTGAGTTAATATGTTTTATCAAAATTGAATCTAGATTGATTGATCGATTAATGTTGTTCATTTATCAGTTGTCACAAAAGATCCAACTTCAGCATGAGCAAAATATGGAACATTTAACATAGAAATCTTAATTCTAAGGTAAACAAGATATGACACACTTGGCGCAGATTCTTACTCACATGCCGTAGGGATGGATCTGAGAAATTTAAAATTTATGTTTGACTGCAATTTGATAACAATTCATAATGAAAAATACTTTTCCATGTTAGACGTCAAAATTAAAAATAAAATTTGAATGGTTTGTTTGCTTTCATTTTAAATCTATTAATAGATATATTATTGCTGTTTCAATAAATGGAATCTAGTCCTGTAATAGCTTGTTTTCTATTTTTAGAAAAAGAGCAGCTTTGTAATAAAGATTGTTGAAATATGATTTTTAATAAAACGATAAAACAAGTTAGCTTCCATTTTACCCCCATTAATTAGTTTGAATTTTAGTTTTGAAGTGAGGCGTAAAAAGCAATTAAAAGTAATGTATAATTTGAAAGATGTTAACATTTACTTTTAGCATTGACATTAACTAAATGGTAAAGCTTCTATGTATCTAAACATATCAAACTGATCATTTGATAAAGCATGATTAGGAATTTTTTCTGCAACATTATAATGTTTACTCTTGTCATGCAAGCTTTAAAAGTTTATCAATTTATGTTTTCTTATCTGAAATAGCAAACAATATCGTGTATTTTATTTTTGAAAATGTTTGTTCATGTTATGTATGAATACAAAATTGATTGTCAGTGATGTTTTATTTCTATTTATTTTTCAGTTATATTACTCAGCTCTTCACATTTGATGAATTTCAGTTGCGCATGATACTTTTACTTTATGGGTAATTTTGAATTATTTCAGCTTTTTCCTCGGTGCATATTTGTTGTCATTCACGGTTGATTTCATTTTTATTCTAGATATTTAATTTCTAGTCATTACTTTTTTTTATTGCACAATAATTAGCATTGCTTTAATTTTTTTCAAAATATTCTTATTATTCAACTTGCTTATTTATTACTCGTTATTTTTAATTTTTGTAAATGAAGATCTGAAATTAGAATGTAGGTATTTGCATTGAATTATTAGAAAAAGTTTTCTTTCTTCTGCCGATGCTTTTTTAAATATAAAATATGAAATATTTTATTTTTTTCAAAAAATTGCTCATAAAACAAATGTTTCCAAGTATGCATTTCATCAAATTATAGCTCATTATTATTGAGATTGATGCATACTGGTTATGATTGATAGCGTTCATCAATTTGTCTCATCAGTCTTTATTATCAGTCACCATAGATATATGATTTTTTGATATGTTTGAATTTATTCACTTTTAACTTTAATTCCCCATTTTATTGTATTTTTTTAAAGTTATTGTTTCAATTTTGCTCAAAGCTTGCTTGCATTGTTGAATTTGCATTCTACATTCAAACAACCATTCTAAATTGTGTTAATTTTAGCTGCAGTATTTGAAGTAGCTAAATTTAGTTTTTCATCAAAAATTCAGTTCATATTACGCACATGTTTATTGTTCTCTTTGTTTATTACGCTAATTAAGCGGATGATGCTTAAGTTTTAGAATGTTTTTCTCTTTTTTTGATATTGGAATTGTTTTAAAAAAAAATAATATTTTATTTTGTGTTATAGTGAATTTTTATTATTTATTACAACATTTTATTAGTTTAAAGCTTTCAAATAAATTATATTTGGAAGCGTGAAGCATTAGCAAAGTCGTGAAATTTGTGTTATTCCAAATTTGTCATTTTGAAAAGGATGAAAAGTCACATATATTTTAATTTAAGAAATGGAACCGTTGGTGAAAAAAGATTTCACCATTGTAGATTATGTTATATTTGTTATATCTTTATTGATCCCTGCTGCCATTGGTATTTATTATGCTTGCGTTGGCATTAGTCGAAAAACTGCACGAGAAGTGCTGATAGGATCATCGTAAGTGTAGATTAAGAAAATATTAGAGGAATTTATTCAGAAATGAAATTTATGCAGAAAGTTGGGCATTGTTCCTGTTGCTTTGGCTTTGATAGCGACGTACATGTCTGCCATCTCTATTCTTGGCTTTCCGGCAGAAGTTTATCAATATGGAACAATGATTATGTGGTATGAAGTTGTTTATTTTATTGTTTTTCCATCGGTTGCTTTCATCTTTCTTCCCGTCATGTATCCGTTGAAGCTGACAAGCGTCTATGAGGTTACATGTCACGCAATATTTGATAGTAATTATTTTATTTTGTTTAATATTTTAAGTATTTGGAATTACGTTTCAATAGAATTGTCCGTCGAATGGCGTCGTTGATATTTTGTTTTCAAGTGGTAAATCGAAGCAAAAAATTACGAAACTTTCACAATATATATTTAAATAATAGAATCGCAGTTGTTGTAGTTTTTATATCTGGCAGTGGTACTGTACGCTCCTGCACTGGCGTTGAGTTCGGTAACAGAACTTAGCATAGCTACATCAGTGCTAATAACCGGCTTGATTGCAACATTTTACACAACTCTGGGCGGAGGCAACGCGGTAGTTTGGACAAGCACTTTGCAGATGTTGTTGGTTGTATCCGGCGTTCTGGCTGTAATTATTGCTGGTTCAATTGAATTGGGCAGCATTGGGCATCTTTGGCAATTAGCTGAGCAAGGAAAGAGGATACAATTTTTCGACTTTCGGACTGATCCTCGAATCCGTCACTCGTTCTGGAGTGTCATTATTGGAGGTTCATTTACAGTACTGACCTTGTTTTCAGTAAATCAGATGGGTGTGCAGCGCTATTTCACCATGCCAACTTTGAAAAGTGCCCAACTGATGCTTCTGGCCAACATCCCATTGAATACTTTTTGCATGTTGATGTTCACTTTTGTGGGTTTAATCCTCTACGCTACTTATCAGTGGTGTGATCCACGTTTGTACGGTTTGATTGATAAAGCTGATCAAACTTTGCCATTCTACGTCATGAACAGATTATTCCACTTGACTGGCTTACCGGGGCTTTTTGTCAGCGCGTTGTACGGTGCTGGACTGAGGTAAAATAATTTTACATTCAGTACAGTAATTTTATAAGCATTGTATTCATTCTTTTTCTCTTCAAGCACATTAGCCAGTGGATGCACTGCTTTGGCGACTGTTTTGCTGCAAGATATTGTAAAGCCGATTTATTTTACTATTCGTCAACAACAACTGCCAAATAATCGATTGTTATTTGTTTCTAAATTTCTTTGTAATTATATTTTTATTATGTTAATAATTTGTTCTTCATTTTATGTTTTTTTTTTGCAGCTTGTTCAATTGGACTGGCAATTATTGGTCTAGCTTTTGCTGTTGGTGCTCTGAAATCAACTATCATGCAGGTTGGTAAATTTTTTAACTTATTCACCTAATTGAAACAAAGCAACATTTTGTTTTATTTCTTTTTAATTTGATCACAATTTTGCAGATATCTCTGAGTATTTTTGGTATTGTCGGTGGTCCACTGCTTGGCGTGTTTATTGTCGGTATGTTTCTGCCTTTCTGCAACTCAAAGGTTAGAAAATTACTTAAGTATGATGTAAAAATTGTATTTATCCAAATATCGAACATCGATTTTATAGGGAGCGATAGTTGGGTTAGTAAGCAGCTTGATCGTGACGATGTGGATTGGTTTGGGGGCCATTTTTCATGGAATTGTGCCTGTGCTTTTGCCCATGAATACTCTGGGTTGTACAAGCAACGTAACAATAATGAATGTGACGTTGGATATGTCAAATTATAATGAAGTTTATTCCATTTATGGTGAAAGGTAAGTTGAAAAGTTCTTTTGTGAATTCAAAAGTTCAAAAGGGCTTCACAAAGCTTATAAATAAACTTTAGTACAGTGAAGTTCCGTTAAGCTGCGGTCATCGGGGACCAAAATTGGAACCGCGGCTTAACTTACAATATTGATAAGCAGGCATGTTTTAGCCACATATACAATACCTACTTACTAATGCGTGAAAAGTCAAAACGTGCGATACAAATTTAGTTCTCTGGAAGCCAATCAGTTATTTTCATTTGCTTCTTAGCTTGGTAAAGGGCAGTTTTGGCTTCCTGCAACATCGTATGGGCCTGTTGCATCCGTACTTGTGCGCTTTGCTGTTCAGTATATAGTCTGCTAAGACCTGTGCAGCCTTTATAGCCAATAATATAATTTAACTTTTTAATACATACATTCAGATTCCTGAGATTGATCAGCCTGCTTTATAAGTGTCTTACAATATAGCAGCAAAAATTACAACTGTATTAGCCAGCGTTAAAGTGCTGCAATTTACAAATCTGTTGTCAAACGATTTCATAGCGGCGACATTAAATTGTTACAGATTAAGTGGGAGAGGGGTCAATTTTGACCCCACCCTTGGTAATTCGAAAGAGCGTTAACGAACCGCGCGTTAACGGAACTTTACTGTAATAATATAAAATTGTAAAATATGTTTATTACGCAGTTGTCTGTTTCTTACTTTTAGTGGTTATTTGATTGAATTCTACAAGATATCTTACCAGTATTACAGTTTGATTGGCGTTTTGGTAACCATAATTGTTGGAAGCATTGTCAGCGCTTGCACAGGTAATGTTTTTGTGCTATTAATGGAAGATAAATTTATTTAATTGTTATTTTAGGGTTTTTGAAAGGTGAAAAGATCGACCAACGTTTGATTTCTCCGATAACTCGACGACTGTGTCCTTGTTTTATAAGATACTACAGAAATATTGAAGATTCAGGGGTAGAGATGAAATGAGACAAATAATTTTGAACACTTAAGATTTTCTTATGTATAGTGGACATTTTTATTTAATTCATGATATTGTTTCTTCAAAAACAATACAATATAGAATATTCCTTTAAAAATATACAGAGCTGCTGTTTTTGAACTAAAAGTAATAATGGTAATGCATTTTCTCACGGATGTTTATCAATTCAAGTGTTATCTCTTTAAAGATTATAACTGTTTATTTACTGATGTATGCAGCATATTAAAGCAAATGCATTATGAATCACATATATGATATAAATGGGGTGGTATCCAACTGTCCACTTATTTGCCCCCATTTTCGCATTGGTAGTGAGAACGTATTCGTCTTTAAAACTAATGCTTTTAAAAGGCTTCATAGTTTCACATTTTACTTATTAAAGAAGATTATTATTTCAGGTGATTAACTTCTTTTCTAAATTTATTTCTTCAAATTTACCCTGATCAGCAAGCAATATTTCTTTTATCGTGAAGTACTCAATTTGGAATGGTGTGGATATTTGGATAGTATTTCTCTAAACATTTTTCATTGATGGAAATCGATTTTAATATTCTTAACCAAAATCCATTGCTTCAAAATGCTGCATATTTAACTGAAAATTATGCCAAGGAAAATTTTATCATGTAAAGCTGTAAAATTGTGCAAACTGCCTGAAGCAATTGAATGCTACTTAAAAGAGCCATTTCTTTAGAAAGCAACTTATGAATTACATATTAATTAAGAACATAATATGACTTAGAGTCTGCTGCTTTTCATTGGTAGCTAGTTTGATAAACATCCAGTAGTTAGTTTTCTCTGAAGTAGCCACTTTTTTCTATTGAATCTGCTACGCCATCTTATGGGAATATTCGAAAAACGACTACAATCTCATTGTTCGCTGCATCTTTTTATTTTGCAAACTGTTAATCACTGAAATGGATTTTTACAAATTAAATAAAAAACCACATACAAATAAATTTTATCTTCTACAAAATGAAAGATATTATATGAGTTCATTTTTATCAACAATATGGATTAAATATTTGAATAAACAAAAAATTGAATAAATAAAATTATTGCAGGTCTGTAATTTTTCTGTTCTTAATAAGCATTCTTAACAAGAAACAACATTTACAACTAAAATTGTACATCTATTGTAAAATCTATCATGTAAAAACATAAAATTCACTACTGAAAACTTTTTCGCAAATATCCTTTTGCATAATTATACTGCTGGCTTATAGTTGATATATGCTGTCCGCTTCTCAATGACCAGCATAGCAATATACAGCAAATAGCATAAAAATAAAAAAGTTGAAAAGTTTCAGATATGAACTTTGTACAGCATTTTCCAAGTCCTAAATAATTAACTTTCAAAATTACTTTTTAAAATTCTATCTCAACAATGTTTCACTATATGCTTTCCACAACAAACATAACCAACTGATAATATTTTCAACCTATCGAACATAACTTTCCGCATCTAATAAAACTATGATCAATGTAACTGTGTTTATGAACAGGAAAAACACTGCAACTACAAAAGTAAACTTTCATGAACATTTATTATAATTTATTATCCAGATATCTTCATTCTGATCAAAAGTTCATTCCAATCAATTGCAACAACAACAACAACATTTTTTCGTTAAAATATTAAAATTTAATAATTTATATGAAACAGAAAAGCCAGACCTATTAAACAAGGCTTAGTTTAACTAATCATAATCATAAGTGAAATAATATGCAAAGTTCAGCATGTGAAGATAAAAAAATGGGTGGAGTTAAGTTCAGTTAAGCTAAATAAATTTCTATTCTTCACTTCTGCTACTCATTCTGCATTCTCATCCGCCAAACTAATCATCATAATGCTGCTACCTCTTATAATCAGCTGCGGCAAATGTCGCTTCACCAATTCCACATTTGAGCTTAACTTTTTGACACTTTCGTAGCGCATTCGATCTGGAACAACATCTAATGGAATTTTAGAACCTTTCACAAAAATGCGCACACATTTTCTGCGGTAATAAATTTCATCAACATTTTCCACAACAATATTCCAATGCTTGTCGTATGCGACCAATTTCCCACATACTTCACGTCTGATGCCTGTCTGTCCTCGGATTTTCAATTTCACTCGACGACTTTCCCGCATCCAGAGATCCAACCGCTCAACAACTAATGCATTTTTCTTACCATACAGTATTTGCAAATTGCGTTGCGGTAAAGCGACTTTTTCAAATTTCTCATCCAATGATGAGTCGTATTCTTTTAACAGTTCAACAATTTTAGCACATTTTGAAATCAAATTTTCTTCCCAAGCATTTACACAAGAAAATGTCTGAACAAACGTTTGGTCCGTACCTTCATTTGAAAAATATACCAATGCTGTCTGAGCAACAAATCCCGGCAAAAAGATGTTTGTTTTCCTCTTCAATGAATCTTTCTCAAAAGCAGACATCATATCAATAGCTTCTCTTAATAACGCGGACTCAATTTCCCAAATTCGTGAATAACAAAGTAAAAACTAAAATTAACGAAAATCAGTCTTTTCATAATAAGTAAATCAATATTTATCAATGCGTATACATGATGCCACAAAATCATATGCAGCATTAGCAACAAAATTCAAATGAAACATTCAACACTACTCTAAATATTTCTCAGGTTTGTGAAAATACAACAGAATTTAAGAAATTGTTTCCGAAAAAAAGAAATTTCACACTTCTCTAATGAAAATTCAATTTAATACTGCCCACCAAAAAAGCTCACAAAGAGAATTATAAATTATAGTCTCTTACTCAATTTATTCGAACTACTTTCTTTCATTTTCCAAACAAAATATTATAGAACAAAGATACATAAAACATATTATAGGAAACAACAACAAACTTACAGTTGGTGCTAATTACATCACAAACAGAAGATAATAACATGTAATCTTAAAAAATGTACAAATGTTTACAGAAATTTCAAGATATAATTTCATTAAACCTAAATTTCAACTACTGAAAAAACTTTAATCAACAAAAACTGCAACAAACGACTTCTCAACGGTGATATATTGATAATAACGTAACCTACATCTTTGTCGACAGTGTTAATTTTCTTTGATTTAAATCATTTTCATTTTTAGTCCATTAAATAATTATCAAGTAATATCAAAAAAATCAAAGCACTACCGACAAATTGCCAATTTAATACAAAAAATGAGCGATATTGTAAAATATTGCACATCGGGGCAGCAAGTTAAAAATGTCATCACATATTATTAATTTCACAAAGTTTTACAGTTTAATGATTATTCAAAATTAAAATTAACTCTACAAACCGTAATAACGAATAATAAAATTATTTTATAAAAACAAAGATATAATGAAAATCAAGTATTATTTTTAAAATTTTAAAATTTTATTATTGATAATGGTATTTCAGGTCTTGACATTATATTCATTGAGACAAATCTGGATTTTTATTGACTTTTAGATCTAATTACAAAATATTACTAAATTTGTGCAATTTTGTGACGCAAGTAGAATTTTTCTACGAGTTTGTCTAGTATTTCTCACTATATGAAAAATGACGCGTACACTATCCTGACCTGCTTGTGGTTTCCTTCATGCATTGTCAATGCTTTCTGTGAGTTCCACTACCCAAATTGGTTCGGTTCCGACCGGAAGCGACGTCGTAACACGGCCTGGGAAAGGCGTGGGTATGCGATGACACTTCGGGATAGATCGCTCATAACATGGTTCCTGTACTTGCTGATCGGAATTGATCCAAATATTTATGTTTTGAATAGAATATATTTAATAACTTTACAAAATATTTACTATGTATTTTAAAAAAGCAATTGTATTGATAATGACGCTATAAATTCGTATCAAACTGAATGTGCAAGTTGACCACTTGCTTGTGATGTACTTCTCTACAGAGATATAAACGTTTGCTTGAACTTCTGTTTGGGCCCAATGAAGAGTACGACTGTATAATGCAATAGTACACATTTTGAGACGTACATGATGAATTAGCCATAAAATAAGTGAAAAATCTATGACAGGCGGTTAACATGAAAGTTTTCTGCCAAATGATAAATCTGTATGAAATGTGACTCAGAAAATAAATATTTCTTTATATTGCACGCATTTTTATTTGGGACTCCTGACAAACCAACTACGCAATGATTTCAGTGAATCAGACGCTAATTAAAACGTTAAAAAATGAAAATCATTTAAATAATTATTTAAATTTGTATATCCTTAATTTGGAATAGAAAACATTTGTGAAATTTAATCTCTTCAGATTAATACTTCATTCACACTGAAAACACCTATTGTAATATAAGAAACATTTATTTATAAGACGAACTTATGTGAAAAGATTTGAATTGAAAAAATATGTGGAAACCCCAATTATACGATTGGTATTATGAAATTTCAATATTAAAAAATGAAATACTATGACAAATACAAAGACGTTCAGAAATTATAAATTCTCATCGTAAAGCTAACTGATTTACTGAAATAAACCATTATTTTTCGTCTTTTCGAAAAAGTACAATTAGTGAATGAAAAATCAGTGACGTTAACTTTTCATAATCAGAATCAGATAAGTTGACTTAATGCATAACCATCAGGCGTTATCAATAAGCACCTTTTAAATGAAAAAACTGATTCAAACAAATAAACTAGTGATTATTAATTTTGATAACTACAATTTTATCATTTTTATAAATTACATCTATATGTTATTCAAGTAAATAATGTAACCGTTAAAAATCTTTAAACAAAAACTTTTAAAGTTCGCCCAAAACTTTAAAAATAAACTTAGCTTATTTTAAAGTTTCACATAATACGGATAACTATACGAAACAGTGATTAGTTTGCTTTGCTTGCTTGAACGGGACTGCTTGGTGCTTGTTGTACTGCTTGAAAAATGGCCCATGTACTTCAGAATATTCGCAACGACATTTGCAACGTCATCAGTGATGAAAGCAGATTGGTTGGAAAACTGTTTGGTAAAATTGAACAAAAAACTGGCAAAAGTCGTTATCAAGCTGCGCTGATGTTTGCAATTATGATTTGCATGCTTTTGATTGTTAGCCCTGGTGCAGGATTGTTGTGCAATTGCATATGCATTGGTTATCCAGCAATGAAGACATTAATAGAGATGCAATCAAATGAAAACGTCAATTGTAAGCAGTGGATGTTTTATTGGGTGATTTTTGGCTTGTTTCGAATTGTTGATTATTTTGCTGAATGCATATCTTTCATTATACCAATCTATTGGCTGCTGAAATGCATTTTCTTTGTTTGGCTTTTCACGCCAAGCTGCCTTGGAGCTCAAACATTGTATGAAAAGTTTTTCCAACCTCGCTACAGTCATCTTCTATCTGGCTGTACTACTGCTGTAGAAATGACTACAGAATAACCACCACCATCATTGTTTTCTACTACTCATCCGTTTATTCATTCACTATTATTTTCATTATATTGTTATTTTTGATACTTAATTATTTAAAAAACTTTTTGATTACTGTCAACTTTATATGATGCATAAAATTTGAAACAGTTATTTGAATGTGAAAATGCTATTGTTGTTTTTTCATTAAATAATCAATTTCAATAATCACTGTTTTGCATTTATTTCTGACAAAATATGAATTTGACTTGTTATATAGGAAATGGCTGTAAGAAAATCTTTAACCCTTCGTAACTTAAATTTTGAACTGACAATTGAAATATCAAATTGCATTTTCGGAATGAAATTGTTAAATTATTATTTCTATTAGACTCTTCATATTTTCTATCATCCTAGCATTATAACTGCTGGTCAAAGTAATAAATCAAATGCTCAAATGTAACAACACTGCCAGCTCCAAAAAGTAGAATAGCAAAGAAAATTATTTCCAGTATCATAACATCAAATACTAAACCTCCACTTTGATTTTTATTACCGTTGCATTTCATCATCGTCGACACGTTTCTCAGAAATTTGTCGATGCAGCAGTATAAATGTAATAAATCAAATGTTTGACAGATGCAACACCGTGCATGAGAAACAAATCGCAATTCCTGGAAATGCTTCTCAAAGTAAACTTTCATTTCTGGGTGTGGCTTTTCTTATAATTAAAATTACTATTCTTGGTTTTCAGTTTGTCAGTAATATGTTATTTGTCATAATAATTATACCAATTCTGTATTAAAATTATTTTTGTCATATTCACTGTGATTTTTACATCATGGGTTCTACGGCCGGTATGCCATCTGAATCTTTTTTCAAATGCATCTAACGCTAGTATTCCTTCTCTTGATGATTATCTTCATAAATTTGATACGTCGTTGGTTAAAATTTTTTGTTCAAGTAATATTAACTAATTTTCATTTTTTAGTATAAAAATTTTTTTATATTAATTGATGCTTCGAGTGTTTGAAAAATAAAGGGAAGTGAACTATATACAAAAGTATACAAAGCTGATTTCAAACTTGAAAGAAAAGTCTACAGTAAGTAACTGTTAAGCAATATTATCTTTTTACAACCTACAAATTTCAATCACAAAAATAATAGAGACAGAAATTTTGATTTAAGATATTTCCAAGAAAGAATAAACAGCGAAACAAAACCAATTGGTTTCTCGTCACAAAGTAAAATCAAACTTGAATTTCATTTTTTCTTTAAAAAATGGTTATCAATTTGTCCGTTGTTGGTCATCAAAAATCAACAATCAGTAACATAAGAAAAAAGTACTGCTCTTAGGCAAACACAGAGATTTATTTCATTCATTTATATATTTATTTATGTATAAACAAGTACTTTTGCGTCATAAATTTATTTCAACATTTTAGTTACTTTGCTGCTGCTGCTGCCATGCAGTGACAACGATGATCCTTGAAATACTGCTCACTTCATAGCGCCAGTATTAGACGGAAAAAATACAATGCTGTTAAACATATTAATCATCACGAATAATAAAATATTTCAAAACTGTCTCCTTATTTTCACATTAAAACGCTGACAACAATTTTCACAAACTACTTTAGTTACTTGTATATCAATATTTGTTTTTCTTCCCTTTTATTAATCATGAAAACAAACATCATCACCCCAATATTATAAATTTAATATGAATAGTATAATGAATTTATAACTACTTATCAGAAATATAATGCATGCATATTGAACCTTACTCATCTCATCACATCACGTATACTGATTTTCTTTACCACAACAATGTGTGAAACAAAAAGCTATGATCTAGAAATACACACAAACACACAGAAATAAATATAACACGAAAACAAACACAAATATATTTAGTGTTTATAAATAAGCTAAATAGAGATAAATAAGCTATAACTAGACTAAATTACGATTCCATCGTTGATATTGATTATGCAAAGTACATGATTTTTTTAACTCTCCTGTGCAGTGCAATTATATTAGCCAATTCTGTTTTCACAGATTCGGCTTTACTGCTGGAACTACTACTACTACTGTTATTACTGTCCTCATCAGAAAACTTTTCCACAAGACCAGAATTTCTAAAAAATAAAATTCAATAATTCATATTTAAATAAGTTAATTAATCAAACTTACAATGCTGCAAGAACATGATAACGAGCACGGGCGCAAACCAAATCCGCAAAGTAAACGGGTGCTGGTATACTGACAGAACGAGTACATCTACCATACAGATGGCATAAATAGTATGTAATCGATTGCATTGTATTCGCATCCATGTTGCTTTCATCATACAGCACGTAATATCGCGTCGGTCGACTAGTTCCCTGCAATTCAAATAATCTTTATAATAATAATAATAATTTTCAAAACATTTCATACAATCAATCATACTTGAATTCCATGATGACTGCACAAAAAGAAATCATATTCATCAGGTGATGTCACTACTCTATCGATAACAGTGC
>JYDO01000241.1:0-40695 GCA_001447755.1 Trichinella papuae | reverse complement strand
AAATTATTCTTTGCTTGATGAAAAGCTTCAATTTGACTTACTGTAGCCGATTTTAGTTGAATTTTATTCTTGCCTCTAATTTTATTGCTCAGTTGATAGCATCTGCACGAAATAAACCACTAATAAAGCTAAATAACAAAACATAATAATTATGAAGTACTATAATATTTGTGAAATAAAATGCACAGCTGAAGAGCATGTTGTTCAGCAAAACGGATCGCAGCTTTGCTGAGAACGCCTGTGATGAACTAACTTTTCCTGCCTAATGCTATCAATATAGCACTTTTGTTCACCTGGAGTGGTTGAATGATTAACAACAATTTTTATTCTTTACCATTTGCTGTTTCAGTTGCTTCTGGTCATATACCTGCAACGTAAAAATAATAAACAAACTTAGTTGGTATTATTTTTGCCATGCTAAACGCAAAGTAATTCACATGAGCATTGAAAATATTTATATGATTCAGCTATTAAAATTTATTTACTGCTTTTATTGCGCAATGTAGTTGTATTTAAGTTGATAGAAGAACACGCAGAAATTTATATATTAGTATAAGCAACATTCTCAGGCATTGTGTTACTAAAGTGAAAAGCTTTTCCAGGAACATAGCAAATGAAAAACAAATTAAGATTCTAGTATTAAAATGAAATGCATTTTTCTTGTTTCATTAATAGCAATTGTTTGCACAAAGTTTCATCGTCAACAAATATTTACAAATTTCTTTTATGAAAATTTGATCAGTAACAAGCAAAAGCAGAAACTGTTCATTTTGCATGAATAGCAAATCAATTGCTGATTAAATTTTAACATCAATTAAGGTAAGATAAGTTTACATGAGGTGCTCAGTTTGAAAATGATTTAATGTAAAAAGATGTTACTAATTGAAAAAATCGTGTGTCTCTTGATAAGCGTACAAGTGATGATCAAATCAGAGAAATAAATGACCCATATGAAATTGGTAAATATTGGGATATTGACGTTAGAGGTTGCAAAGCAAACGCGATTCAGGTGACCATTTAAAAATCATAATCTGAACCCATGATATGAAATTGCCTTTCCTCGTGTTGGAGTTTGTTCACGCTGGACAGTATATCTTTACCAAATTTCTTCAACGCTCTGAGTAGAATGAAATTTTCCAACAAAGTCATATCCTCAGCCGGTACAGTTTCTTCTTCAAATTCAGGTTCCGGCGACGGCGGTGGATTTTTATTCCTGCGCATCTTCTTCTACCAATTTTTGTAAATCCACGTGTTCCGTTCGGTCACTTCCACGTTCAGAGGCAGTTTCAATTTCGCATGGTGATGCATCTAGCCAAAATATATTGTTTTTTCTTAAAATAAGAACAATCCGAACGATCAACAGAAGAAGCTTGGTACATGAAAATGAAAAGTACAGTAAAAAATCATTGGGATCACTTGGAAAAAATTGTCAAAAGGAGAAATGCATTTAAAATATTGTACATGAAAATCAACAAGTTATCATCAATTACGCATTTTTAATCAACAAGATCTTGTGGTGTATAAATCGATCAGATTCGAAGCAACGTGCTCTATGTACAAAAGCCTGACCAGATGTGCCTTCTGCGAGGGCGCTGTGGGGCAGAGCAGAGACAGCGACAGTCAAGTTGGGCACTGCACTTGCTTTTTCCCCAAGCAGAGATGTAGCAAGGAGGGCAAGGTTCCGGTACGGTAACCGGTAGAGGAACATGTGAAGAACGAAAATTCAGACTGTTATCAAATAGAGATAGTTAGCGTCACATCATGCTGTGTATCTCGACGATCTCGACTCCTGCAGATCTCATTTCTTCCATTTTTCCTATTCTTGCGCTGATTTGCATTAAAGTAATTTGCACAAAGAAAAAACACAAAATATTAAATTTTTTTAATAAAAATATTCCATAAATACGAATAACAAAAAATGTTATATTTTATTCTTTTTCCATTTGACGTTGAAATAACGAGTATATAAAATTTATATAACAAAATGAATAAGCCTGAAAGGGTATTCAAATCCCAGTAGCAGAAACAGTAGCTTCTGGAAATAGCAAAATAAGTACGCCTAGACCGGCGTAGTAAAAACTGCCAAATGATCTTGCAAAAATTTCCTGAATATCAGTTCAGAGGAGGAAGCAAGATCAAAGTGATGTTAATGCAGAGCACTAGCTGGCTTGAAAAAAGGCGCCATAACTGAGGTGCTGGTTCCCCCATGTCAATCGTAACAAAGCAAGAGCTATTGGAGAAAGCAAAGTCAAAAATCTTTTACAACAGCGCTAAAACAATTGTCATAAAATTGTTCTGCAACTGAGCATTACAGAAAGAAAAGTAAATTTGTCTTACGCTGCTGTGGTCACGTTTACAATGAGCTGTTTGTGAAATTTTATTCACCTCCCCAGAAACGTCATCAAACAAACTGTTGACGAGATTATTCAAATTCGAATAATCTTTATTGCGCAAAAATGGAATTCCACAAATTGTCGGAGAACGAACTTGAGCTTATTTCATGAATTAAGCTCATTCTGCTACGGATGTGTTTACCTGTTGCAAACGAGCAGTCGCATGCACTGCTCAGTCCTGTATATGCTTTTAATTATTCATTTCTGTATGGTTGTTGTGTTTAACTTAAAGTTTTCATGACGTAGCTTTGAATAATTGCGATCTTATGCTTTGGCACCGTAATCTGATGAACCGTGTAAACAAATAAATGAAGTACACTGTAATTATTAACGGTAACAATGCTTGACTTTAGAGTAACAATGCTCACTACTCTACGTGAATCCGTCGCAGAAATGGACCATTTGTTCGCAAGCTTACAACTGCTCTGATTTGAATTGAAATATTGAAATTGGTTTACAACTGAGAATTTATTGCAGATTCTATTGAGTTTTTGTTCGATTAACTTACGTTCACCTGGGACCAAATGCACTAGCCTGAATTCTACTCTGACTTTATAATTCTTGTTGAGAATTTAACAAATAAATTTTCTTTCTTTATTCATATTCTATTCTTATCTGTAATATCATATAGTTCATTTATTTGGCTAGTATCAATGGCTATTTCGATGATGTGTTACACTATTTTTAATCTACAGAATCTTCATTTAATTGAGTTCACTTCAATAATATTTTGTTTTCTTAATGAAACTGAAAATAACTCAACAGACATTATCAATTGCAGATAAAATACTTTTATTTATTTATTGATAGACACTTACCGTCATATAATTAATACGTGAAAATTTAAACGGTTACTGTAGAGGCTGTCTTCATTTACCCTTTGTAGTAACACTTTTACTGTTATGTAAAAGGGTTTGTTTTTGTTTGGTAAATTTTACCTGACAGTATTAAATTTTGGAAATGTAATTTCGAAGCCTATCATATGTTGAACTATATGAATAAAGCGTTGGTGAAATAGCAGCACATTGGCAATAGATAATTCTATGAACAGTGGATAATCTTTATTATAGATTTGGTACGTTCACCCACTGTAAGCAGAACAGAAATGTCAAGCTAACTTTGAAAGACTAGTCACAAATATCTGGTTGAACAACATTTGAATCATTGCCAGTGCCCGCTATAAAGCAAAATATGGTATGTGTGCTTGAGATGAAATTGGAAGCATCTAAGGATTGCGTCATCAACAGAACGTAGAAGATGAGCTCGTAGTATCATTTAAATGACAAAAAGCTTTAAAAAGGATAACATCTATCTGGTCGTCNTTTGTTTTGAGGTGCTCAACACTGTCGCTGAGCAGGTGGTATTCCCGCTAATTGACTCTCTTTGGGATTACTTTTTAGAGGTGCTGAAATCACCATATCAACCAGCAGTGGAATACGAACAAGCGGACGTCTCCACCGCCGATTTCAATAAAATATTTCTTATATTTATAATTAAGAGTGCAAATTATTTATGTTATTTATTTATTTATTTTCAATTCATTTATTTAGAATGTTCGAATATTTTCATTTAAATAATTACCATTTACATATACTGAAATTGTTTTCTTTCATATTTGAAATGATTATTATCATGAAACATTAATAGCACAGTTTTATTTATGAGGAAGTTTTTTTGTGAAATAAAGAATGAAAATATTAAAACTGAAAAGTCGAAATTTTGAAAAAAAATTAATACGCTTTCCAAAAATGTTAAATACACTGAAAGTAAATAAACAAATTTATCACTTCATGAAAATTATGATCAGTTTTGTAATTATCATTTTCCTAAAAATCTGTGAAGAAATGCAGAAATCTCACAAAAATTAAGTTTCGACATGTTAGGAATATTGCATAAATGCGTGCATTCAGAAATTTAACGTTCAATATTCTTTGTGCAACGCTTCAATTACTTGAAAATTACTGTCTGTTTAAAAATGATGATATATTTTCACACTCGATTTGCATGGTAAATATGTGGATTGAAATGTCAACGTTAGCTTTGACGCTAGCATGCTAAATCTATTATCATCAGCATCAATTCTCTGCCTACAGTGTTCACTGTGTTACATTACTCATATCTGATTCTTATGACCAATCTTTGTCACAACTGCCAATGCAGTAGTACGCTGGAAAATTTGCAATTTTCTAAGAACTTACTGATTTTTGCAGTGTAGGCATTGTTGAACTATGACGTACGCAATTATAACTGAACAACAGTTTTCTTCTGCGNTGAGATAACAAGCAGAGAAATGAATAGAATTCATTTCAAGACTTCCATCTCAATCTAGAAGTAAGATAATTTTTTATTCTTCTTTTTAAGTTTTATAGTGAAAAATTTGCTTATTGTTGTTCAGTTTTAGTTTTTTCTTCGCTGATACATTATATCTGTTTTGATAGAACGCAGTTTGCAATTTTCAGTCATTTAATCTTTGATTGTTCATTAAACACATTGAAATATTATTAACCTTATGTAATTATGGAAAAAATAAAATTTGAAGTTAAATATTATTGTTTCATCAATTTAGGTATAGTCTGGGTAGCATGAACATTTGTTTGAGAGGATATGTTAAACGTTATGGTTTTGCAGCTGAAGCTCACCACAAACTTCAACTTCTGATATATATTTATATAACTTTATTTAATGTGCTTTAATTATACAATCCAGTGGTACCTACAAGTGGGAAGCATTATAATCGTTAATATTGGCAAGTTGTGTTTCATGTGTTGATGCTTATGTGATTTTTTACGTTTACGGTCACGATATTTTTGTTTGCTCAACGTAATGAACAGTATGCATAGCAGTCGTTTACCAGAAATTTCATGCAAATTTTTGGGCGAGTGTATGCGATTGCATACGTGGCTTTAATTGCAATGAATTCATAGCAAACGGTATACGCTCACTGAACAGTATACCGTTTTCAGTGGAAACACTGACGACAAGTACCCCTAAAACAGATTTGGTTTGTTTTTGTTTCTTTTATTTGTATTACTAGAATAGCTGAAATTATAATTTGAATGATTAATGTTGGATATTATTCGGTAGCGATCCTAGTGGCTCTGTACCTGAATTCAGGTTACGGTGGTGTTATGTATCACGAAGAGATCTAGTAGAAAACCGGTTCCAGAAACTAGTTAGATCAGATTATGTAGTAGTCAGGCCAGAAAAGGCGGAAGTTTAGTTAGTCTCTCTGTGTGTGTGTTGTGAGAATCGCGTTTGTATTTTATACTTCCTCAATAAAGATATATATTGCACGTTGGTGAAAACACAATAGGTGGCTTACTGTATGTTGGTAGTAGTGTGGCTGAGTTGGCAATGAGGAGTGGGTGATCTGAGTAGTCGTGTCAGTGACAAACGTTCTGTTTTGTGTATTTGTGTTCATTTATTGTGTTGTGAGTTAATCTTGCATGTTTGTAACTGTTCCTAAGTTTGCACCTTCGTTCAATAAACTGTGTGTATCTATTGGTTTATTCTGCTTTGTGTCACGTTCAGAAGCGAACATGAATCGTATTGCGGATAGGTGATCATAGTTGATTCGACTTACCGCCGAATAAAAAATTACACTTCACTATCTCGCTGGCGACAACAGTTTTGTCGCTAACGACTAATATTTGAAATTATTGGTCATTCTATAAGGTTGTCAAATAAGTTTGTTCAGTTTTTTCCCAAGGGTACATCCGAGTAAAAATGAAAAATATTTTTATCATAGTTTTATATGTTTTTTTGTAGCGCTATTTTTTCTCTACAGCTTTTTCCATCGTTTATGACATTTGCTTTAACTCTTTTTAGCCTTATGACGATGTATTGCCAAGTAGACAAACATGAGCATTTTTGACACTTGCTTATTTTCGCTTTCAATCAAGGTTCCAAAGGCAGCAAAGCTGCTCGAGATATTTGTTCTGTGTACAGAGAAGGCGCTATTTCTGAAAGAACTGCACAGATATGGTTTTCACGCCTCAAGAAGGGCAAATTCGACGTCACGGACTCTCCGCGTTCTGGCAGGCTCGTCCAATTTAATGAAGATCGATTGAACGAACTCATGCACAACGATCCGCACCAGTCTACTCGGGAATTAGCCCAGCAGATGGGATACTCTAATGATACTGTTACCCGTCACCTTCACTCAGTGTGTGAGTTGCAAAACCGTGTGCGTGGGTGCCAAACCTGGTGAATGCAAAGTTCAAGCATCAAGCTCTCCCATATTGCTGCTTCACTCAACACCCAGCTAGTCGTGGATATAAAGAGAGATTTCTTTACTACATCGTTTTGCTGGTGATGAAAAATCATCTTATCTTATCTTATCTTATCTTATCAGCATCTATAGATCATTATAGATAATAAATAAGGTTTATAATTTCAATCAACGATTCTTTAAAGACTTGTTAGACCCCAACAATGATGATATAAGCACTCCTGCAAAACGAATTACATTTATTTGCCACAACGTCGTTAAATGATGTTTAACTTTGTTGTTGAATGAAAACTTTCAGCAAATGCCACGCACTGAACTTGGAAATCTAGTAGTAACGACCTGATCTCTATGTCACGGTGTGCTTGTTCAATAGGACAATGCTCATCAGACAAGAATTCTGATTCAGAAGTTCTGTTGGGTAGTTCTGCCACACCTACCATATTCTCCTGATCTAGCGCCGTCAGATTATCATCTTTTGTGGTCGCTCTCCAGCATTCTGCATGGCGTTTCATTTGACAATGATGTTTAGCTGCGAAAGGATGTTTGAAAGCTATAACGAACTGAGAAAGCATGTGGCAGTGGACCATCCGTTGACGCTGGAGTGCACTGACTGTAGTGAGACCTTTTCCCAGCGGCAATGCTTAACGTGACTATGTATTGCAAAACAGCTGTGATTAGTTGTACTGGGAACATCTTGGTCGAATTGATTTATAATTTTTCAATCTTGATCTGCAATTGATTGAGAGAACTGGTTTGCAGATTGTTGTTGAGAATACATCTATTTCATTTTATGCTTAATAATTTTCATTGCATTCGTTGCTTCACCATTTCTTATTTGTGCAATTTCACTCTGTATTGTTCTATTGATATTTGCTCTTATCAGCATCTATAGATCATTATAGATAATAAATCAGGTTGATAATTTAAAATATTGGTATTGTTTTGAAGCTTATTCAATGGCAACTATGGATAGCTGAATTAAATCACTTGAAGATCTTCTAATCAGAAGCATAGTTTGAAGTTATGAAGAAATACATTTTTTGCCATTTTCTTGAATGCAAGTCATTTGTTTTATTAAGCTTATAAACAGATATGCAACGATTCGTTAAAAGACTAAAAAACACCAAACAAAAACGTTCAAATTCGAAGGAAAAAAGCAATTCTGTTAGCCAACAACTATTTTAATTAGGTAGTTTTTCTAACAATAAAATATTTTAAATAAAAAAATTATTGAGCAACATGTTGATTTTTCTTTTTTTAATTTATTAACGATTGCGTTAGTTGTAGAAAAAGCTGCAGAAAATATTAGTGGTTACTTAGTACGTTAGTCCATTAGCATACTTGTTCATAAATGTACTTTTACGGTAGAAAGAAATACAGTATGGTGCTGATTTGTTTGTTTCCATGGTTAATATTTTCTCGCAAGTCTTGTCAGGTATGTTCATTTATTATTTCTTCATTTCAACCATTACAATACACCGTTTTACATTCACAGATATGTCCAACGAATGTATATGATCAAATTATACAATATTCATTTCAAGTGTGTGAGAAAAATTATTCAAAATTGAGAGTCAATCAGAATACATGAGCAAAGCGTTTGTCTCAAATGCACATTCTCTTGATATTTTGATATTGAATAGATGAGAAAAATTCAAATGGCTAATAACCTTCTTCTACAAACCTCTTTCTAAGTGGGTATCATTCAGCTATCGGCTACATGCGGTACTTGATTTTCACGATTAGGGACAGTACAAGGAAATGAATGTTGGCGTTGTTGTTGTTGTTGTTGGTGAAGTGCAGTAGCGGTTTTGTCGTCCGTGGTTTCTTTTCTCTCGTCCATGGAAGGTGGTTTTTAATGGTAAAGAATTTAAACCATTGGTCTGTTTCAACTTCTATTCTGAATGTTATGTATCAAACGCAAAAGAAGCGACACGAACACTAAAGATGCACTGAACGATTTGATGAGTGTGAAATGTGAAGACTCTTATCCGCCGGCTATCACCGCTACGTTACAATGGGTGCTTGTCCGTTAAATCTTGATGTTCTTTCATTCTCTGACACTTCTCCCGGAAATGTACGGGAAACCATGGTTGATTTTATTGGAGGACTTCATTTATCTGTGAAATACCCTGCCTCAGAAATCTTTGTCTTCGAGCGATGGATACTGAATGATGCTGCCAAGGCGGAGTTATAAACTGTGAAAGAAACCAGATAAAATTCATTCGACGAGTACAAGTACATGTTTGTGAGCATTTATGGATAAGAAAAATGATTGTTGTAGTTGGTTGGGCATTTCCACAGTTTGCTTCAGCGTAGCCAATTGTCAATCGAAGAATATCCTGAGCTTGAGCGTAAAGCGGGCATGACGCAGGACGCGGCGTTGTTGGTCAATTCACCAGCAGACTATCGTCAAACCGCTTCACTGTGCAGTTCACATGCAGCACTGGTAAACTTTGGCTAAGGGATGTTGGATTTCAGAAAACAGAAGAAATGTTACGTGAACGACATCTCAGAAATACTGAAATCAACAAAGTCAAAAATGATAGCTTGACCATGACCCATTAATTGAACGCCTTAGCAAGGAAGTGGAATAGATTAAACAGGCAGCGATATTTGCTATGCGGGTCCATAGCTTCAGTAAAGAAACGGTTCCAGTACGCTGACGACAACGGGATCTTACGAAGAGCAACAGCTGCAGTTGTTAACTTGGTTGAATTCAGGCAAATGTTTTGCTGAGGTATTCCTAAACCAGCAAAATATTGCAAAAGATAGACTTCTACATTAAGGGAATGCATCCAAGAGACTGCGTCAGTAGTTTGAAAATATGTCTGATGGATATGTGATGATTTGTAGTCAGTTGCCGTCAGTTCAGCTGGAAGAAACTTGTTTACAGTTCATGAGAATGCATGAGCAAGAAAGAAGTTTTGCCTGAATTTAACTCTTACAAAAAGTGATATTGGCATTCACAATGAGTATGGGACTTCTTTTTCCATGCGAGTAACTGATGAAATTTTGATCACAGTTATGTGAATGCCTAGTGTATTTCTGAAGTAAGTGTATTTTTGATGCAGGAAAGATTTCTGTGAAGTATAGTTAATCACTACAATTTTTATATTTTTAGGTTGTTGAATATAACTGACGACAACATCGAAAGCATTTTCCTTTATAACTACTCCATCCGATATCAGACATTCAATTCATAGACGGCAGTGTGGTGAAAAATTTCACAGTTTCCGCAATGGTGAGATTTTTGTGATGTACTTTCTTCATCTCTGCCTAATCCCCAGACTGCGCTGGTCAGTTTGCTTATCGTCGCTACTGTAGCAGACACGTGCAGCGAATGCACAATGAAAATTCTTAAAAGCATAAATAAAGACCTGTTTACCAATGCACTGCTGAGGGATGTTGGCGAAAATTTACAGCTGGACTCAACTGATGGAGCACGAGAATATGCGCGACAGTTTGAAGCCGTATTTGTGTGAAGAGTCCGGATGCGAGCTTTCTTTTACTTGCAGATCATCACTGAAGCAGCAAATGATCATTTTTCATTTTTGAAAACATTGTCACATCTGCTCTTTGGACAAAGTTGCTCAGTCAAATGATCACTATCGTCATGCACTAGACGCAAATACTTTTTTCAACAAATTACTATCACTGAATACCTGTCCACAGTTGTCTACCGCAAGCACGTTTTCAAGGCATTCGTCTTTCCAAATACGATGTATACGTACCAAAGATTCGACATAGATTAACTGTAGCTGCTCGACTTGGTGAAAATTTTCTGCCAGTCAAACATCATTATTCTAATACAGATTAGGTTAATTTGCTTTCACCATGCTAATAGTGATATCATGCAGCTCTAGCTTAACGTGACTAGGTATTGCCAAGCAGCTGTGGTTAGTTGTACTTTCAACACCTTGGTTGAATTGATTTATAATTTTTCAATCTTGATCTGCAATTGATTGAGAGAAGTGGTTTGCAGATTATTGTTCACAATACATCCATTTCATTTGATGCTTATTAATTTTCATTGCATTCGTTACTTCACCATTTTTGATTTGTACAGTTTTACTGTGTATTGTTCTATTGATATTTACTCCTATCAGAATCTATGGATCATTATAGATAACAAATAAATTTTATAATCTAAAATATTGGTCTTGTTTCGAAGCTTATTCATTGGTAACTCTGGATAGCTGAATTAAACTACTTGAAGTTTCTCTAATCACTAGTCAGTTTACACATCTGAAGGAACAATTAATAACTTTTTAGCCATTTTCTTGAATGCATGCCATTTGTTTTACTAACCTTATAAGCATATATAAAACAATTCGTAAAAACACTTGTTGTGGGTAGTGGATCCGTTTGGTATTAATTTTTAATATTGTCAATTTTATATCGTTTGGAATTTATTTTTATCACAAAGTATTGAATTTACTGCTTATTTTGGGAAGCAGAATTCCATCATCACACAATTTAATGAAAGTGAATTCAAATTTCCACATGGTTAGTATCTATGAAGAGGTAAATGAATGATAAAAATGGCAATGAGCACTACGCTGAATGATTTTATATTTTTTCACACGGAACAAGCATTGTTAGCGCATACGGTAGACAATCAAGTATTAGCGCTAATCTGATAGCTGTATTTTTGTTAATTTTTTTGCAGTCGATCGTTATGAAAAGGTAAATTTCTAGATTATCAATAAATTGAGCGTTTTATCCTTGTCTCAATTTGTGACGAAACAATTTATTTCAAAGTTATCTGAATCAGAAAATGGATGCCATTTGTTGGTAAGGTACTGAATGATATTCGCTGAAATTTAGCATGGCACTCAAATTTGTTGATTCCTATACAAAATGTGAAAATCTCGAAAAGGGTTTTTAACCAATTTCTATGTTTCTATGTCAGAAAAAGGAGAAAAGTTTTTCAATTATGCAATTTGAATTGAAAAATAACTTCCGCTTTAAATAATTTAACTATATCTGTGTCACTTTAAAGGCGTCAATGCTGACGTGTCACTTTAAACGCACCAATGCGGACGTGTTATTTTAAACGCCAAATTGTTTAAAGGGACGCAACGTCTTCTTTGTGAGAGTAGTGTTTATCAATCGTTGAGATTAAATGCTCTTTCAAATCCTAATGTGGAAGGAAAATACATCCGCTTTGTTCTGGTTAGGTATTGCATACATCGCTTTGCATTCTGATATTTGATTTACAAAGCAATGAAGATCGGGAAGAATGAACAAAAGAAGAGGATCATGCTGATGGAATAATTTAAAACATTTCCTGATGAGCCAGCCCCACCCGGTCACACGGCCCCGTTGAAAAGGGACGTTTTATATGCAATGTTTAAACGATCATCATAAACTGATGTGATCATCAGTTTTTCTATGTACTCACACAAGAAACCAATCATGGTTTCTTATGTTTTCATTGTCATGAGAGCCACTACACGAAAAGGCTTTTTTCAATCATTCAAATAATAGATTTTACTCGAAATACTGTTATTTTACTGTTAGAATTATTGAAAATAAATTTTGTTATATTTTGTTTTGTTTTGAAATAGATTTAATAAAAGTTTTGAAATTTGAAAGCATCTGTATATAAATAAATATCTGTTTTAAAATCAACAGTTTGCGGTAACGATTTAAGAATAAAAACCCACTCGTTGAAATAGCGGGTTGTCATAAAACTTTTTTGCACAACTTGATCAATTCCTTGCTGACATTGCTTTGATAATTCATTTTTGAAACTCAATTGCTGTTGACAATTCTTTCCTCTGTATAAAATGTAATGTAATCAGTCTTCATTTGTTAAAATACAATTTCATATCTCATCATAAGAATTTAATATAAAAATTAAATTGTTATATTATATTACATTATATTATATTATATTATATTATATTATATTTTCTATTTAATTATGAACATTGCAGAAGCATTTCTTTTATAAAAGTTTACAATACGATGGCACATGGTATGACATTTCGCTTTATTATCATTTTGTATATACTGTATTATTCTATCGAAGTGCATTAACGGATAGATAACTGAATATTTTTGACTATTTAGATATTATTTTGGCACTCGTTTGTAGGTGATGTTAAAATTTTCTTGGTTTTGTTTATCATGGTCATTAACTGTTATCTTTTGTGTGCCTTTTAGGACAAGCAAATTTTCTTTCTCTTAATATTTTATCGTGTTGAGCAATTTTATAGTTGTCAAACGTTGCATAATTCAGCATCAGCGATAGCAGATGCTGGTATACGCCTCTCTCAATTATTTGATTGGCAGAAGAATGAGACTAGCGCATTTTAAATGTTCAACTCATTCAAACTGCTATTAGTGACTTGGTTGAGAAATTCTGAACCTGCAAAATGGTAATGGATTCTGTTTAAAATATTGGATTGATTTTTCATCATGCATGTGGTTACGTTTTACCGGCATGAAAAGTTATATTCGAACAGTCTGAATCTAATTACAGCTCAAAAGTTGAAACTTTGTATTTGAAATTATAATGCAAATAAGATTCCAGCATTAAAGCAGGAATTGTATGCTGTGAGAAATAGATTTTTCAGGTAGAATTTATCTGGCACTAAATTGAAAACACTAATTTGAAAACATAATGAAATAATATTTTACATGTATTTTTGAGATGCTATGTTTTATTTTGCGTTATTTCTTTGCTAAATTTGATTCTCAATTGACAGATAAACTTTACATTGTACCTGAATTTTATTAATTAATATTCCTACAGAATGAAAAAAGTTTGACCGAAAATAGCCTAAAATCCATGTCAAGCTCTAAAACTTTTTTTAGAAATTTCGGAGAGTCTGGTCAATTGGAGCAAGAAATTTTGGGAAAATGTTTGGCGGGAAATGGATTCTGTATTAAAAAGCATGTTGCAGGTGTGATCCAGCTGGCATTAAATTGAAAAGTCTAATTTGAGGGGTGAAAACAGAAGAAGATAATACTTTACATGTATATTTGGCATGCCTTTTTTTTCAAATGCGTTGTTTCTTTGACAAACTTGCTATTTAATAACCAGATCATTTTCACATTGTACCTGAATTTTATTAATTAAATATTCATACAGAATGAAAAAAGTTTGACCGGAAATTTGCCTAAAATCCAGGTCAAACGCTCAAAATTTTTTTGGCAATTTTGGGTACTCTGGTCAATCGAAACGCAAAATTTTCGGAAAATGTTGAGCGGGAAATGGATTCTGTATTAAAAAGCGTGTTGCAAGAACAATTTATCTGCCGCCAAATTGGTATCTGTCATTTGATGAATAGAAAATAATAAAACAAATATAAATGAAATTAAATAAAAAGTTTAAAAAAACAAGAGGGATAAAATATGAAGTGAAAAAAAGTTAGCGTTTTACCATTGCTTTGAGCTGTAAGTAGGTAGATGTTGCGTTTTGCCAGCCCAGTTAAGTGGGTAAATTTTTGCATTTCCCTTGCTTTAGCGGAAGTGTCATTTTACACTAAGTCTCAATGTTCAGGATGCTTTTTTCTGTTTTCTATTTACTGTTTTGTTTTTTTCGAAAGTTGTTTTTTATTTGTTTTTTGATGATTTATTAGAAGATTTTTGAATCAATGGTCACACGCTCGACCATTCAGTTCCACTATATTGTCGACCACATTGGCACTATCCGGAAACATTAGTCGGCTTCTCAAGCTCGTAGCCCTTTGCCTGCTAAGCTTATTTTCACCAAAGATTCAACACTCCCGCAAAACGTTCAACTCGATCTGCCCATTATTCACTGGGAACCCATTACATCATTTATATTACAATCATAATAACTGTTGATTGCATTGTTTTAAAGTACAAAAACTGGTTATCAACTATATGAAATTATTATTTTAGAAAAAATGCAAATTAAGGTTTTATAAGAATAAAATGTTTCGTATGAATGTTTTTATTTTTGGATTAAAATTCCTAATCTGAAGAAAAATGCCACGACAATGAACCAGTTTCATGATCACAGCAATTGGTTTTGCATTATCAGTCTTCAAAAGAGAACATTACCAGGCAAACACGTCATTCACCTGAAAACAATGTTCTCTGATTTTGCATTGGCTACCAATCTATGCATCATTACATTAGAATGAATTCTGATATCTGTATCAGCAACAGATCGATATGAATTCCTTTAGCAGTTAATATGAAGAATAACATCAATGTCCATTACGCATTTTCAGTAGACAGGGTCTTGTCGTGAGAAAATCGATTTGCTTGTAAACAACGTGCTCTTCATGCTAAGGCTTGTGAATAGGACCTTGGGCAACATCCAAGGTAGGAAAAATATATTCACGAAACAAGCCACCTCTTCTCTTCGTTAAAGACAATCATGTTTCCAGGATTTTCTATAAATGAAGATGAAGTAAACAAATGGTCTAACAATAAGCAAATAGCAAACTCCTTTGTTATGCAATTTTTCATCAGTCACAATGAAGAAAATACTATTGCACACACAAACCACCCCATTCGACATCAATCATTGCAACTAAATACACATATGTCGACACTCAACAAGCAAATAAAAATTTGCATGGAGCTTCTCTCAAGCAAGCAAGAAGCAAGTGTTTAGGCTATTATTACATTAGATAAGCAATCTGCCATATTTAGGGGTCATTTATTCCACAACTACAGGGCAGTTTCAAATAAAAATCTGCATAACACAATAAAATATCTATCTGAATGTCTACATGTCAAAAAAGTATACATTTCGAAAAACGTTTTTCGCAAAACAGCCAAGCTCACGAAATTTCGAAATTTTCGAGAAAACCTTTTTTCTCCAAAAATAACCGTAATGGATATTAATCGATCAGAAACGATTAGAGAAGTACAACGAACGTATCCCTGCCGTTCCTGGTTGCGAATTTCTCGAGATATTCTGAAAAAACTCAGCAACCTCCCTATGTATTAACATAGGCAATGCCAACTTTAGAGGCAATTTAATCCTCAACTACTGGGAAATTGTCGATGAAACTCTCCAAAACACTAGCATTTAGCAAGGTGAAAGTATAACAATCAAAAAAAGCCCAAATTGTGAAAAAAGGTTTCCGCAAAACAGCCAAGTCTATATAGCTCACGAAATTTCGAAATTTTAATGGAATTGATTCATATCGATCAGAAACTGTTACCCAACTACAACAAACTTATCCGCACCGTTCCTGACTGCATATTTCTTCAGAAATGAGAAAAAAAGTGAAAACTAAAATAGGATTTTAACGGTGCTGAAATAAGAAGAAGTGAAAAATAAAAGTTTAATAAATGTGCTTCTGAAACGATTATAATAATTTTTTCAACAGAATCATCAACGTTTTAAGACAAAATAATGAACTTATTTAAATAACAATTGTTCCTGAGTTTCATTTAAGCCCTACAGAAACTTTCAAGTTTAATCTCTTTGTTTACTCTATGTTTTGATTGATTACACCTCAGAGATAAGAACTATCCAAAATTATCAGATTGAAACGGAACTTGCATGCAATATGCCAGTCTTTCTGTTCTATAAATGTCAAATGCCCAAACCGGGAATTTTATCAAATTTCTCAAAAAATCATCGATTGCGGGCTATTGAAAATTTACATACATTTAAAAGAAACACGACTGCTTGCACTTGTGATCAAACTATTTTACAATACGCCGCACGTTTTGGAAAGAATGGAATTAGTTTTACTGAACTAACAGTTGGATATCTATACAGATTCGAATAAATACCAAGCAGTAGCTCATTCATTTGTCATGAATTGTGATTTTATTTATTTTTCTTTCATTTGTAATTAATTTTTGCCGCCGCCTCTTACATTTAATGCTCCTTTTTAGCTCACAAGTCTCTCATTTGAGAAATCAGTGAATATTAGAAATTATTAAAGCTTTGGATCAGTAGGATTGCAATGACAGAGCAATTTAAATACTATAAAAAATGAAAGTAGATATCATTGCTAAATAGCTGACGTTATATTCTATAAAATTATAAATAGCACATTGAAAGATAGTGATATTAATGTTAGAAATAATATTTCATATGGACCATAGAAAAATTCCTTGTTTTGTAAAAGGAGTATGTTTAGCATCAGATTTGTCAACGTACAGTAAAGCTAGAAAACTGCAGTTTCCATTAATCGATTCAAAATGCAGAGCTTTATCATTTGACGTCACTGTTTTAAAATGAAAGTCAATATTGGCGGAAAGCCATGCCATGCCCAAAAAAGGTGCGCTTTATAATACTAGAGGAAATTAAAAAAAATTTTTTATAAAACAATAGTGTCACTCAGAACCACAAAAAGACCCAAAATTTTATCTGAGATGGATGCGTAGCTGCCGAGAAAATAATTCCAGTTTCATAAACTGCGAATATTTTGAAAAATTCAAATTTCTGAAATTTCCCGAAATCTCAAAATCCTCAATATTGAATTAATTATTGATATGGAACATATTAATTATTGATATGAGCTCGCTTACTTTTTTTTCAGTTTTCTCCATTCCAAAAGCAATCGCTGCATTCTAGAATATCAGCTATATTATGGATTACAATCAGAAAACCATACGGCACACATGATAGAATCAGGCATACTCAAACAGTCTGACTCATACGTCGTCCTGGTGAAGTGCGATAGATTCTTACTATTCTATTTAAAATTGAGTGCCAAAGTTGATTTTGAGTGCGTTGCATATTCCTAGTTGGTATTAAAAATTTATAGAGAATAAGTTTGCATTGACATACAATTCACAAAATTATGTTCCATTATTGAAATAAATTCTTTTTGCTCTTTACAAGTATTAATTAAAATATCAATGAACAAATTAATTAAAGGTAAACCATCTGTCCTTATCATTATTTCAGAATACTTTAAATTGGTCACTTTATAAATCAGTCATGAAATGCCAGAAATAGTTGTGTTTACTAAAATCTATTAAAGCACATGAATAAATGCATGCTTAACTTATCATGAAAGCTTATCCTGGAGATATGGGATGCTTCATTTAAGGAACACTGGCCAGTTACCGTTCACATTGTCGAAATTTTCGTTTTGTGGATTGTTGCCTTTTTAGAAAGTGTTTTTCAATCATTAAAACCATGATATTTGCACACGTTTGTTTGAATATGTACTTTCGTCTAACAATCAATGGATCATCATCGATAATCTATTTCAAAGCACTGATTATCCCTCTCAGCATGCAAACGAACATTGCATTTCTGACAAACGTTCATTGTGCTTCTTTGGCAAACTGTGCATCTGCCTTGAGTATCAAATCCCAATGCCAATGGTTAATGCCATCGTAACGTATTTCTGGTAGTTGTGACAGTTATACTGCAGGCAGTCAAGGCTCGTCTTCCTTCTTCTTGTCTGTCACCACTAGCCATCAAAATTCCAGGTGCGTAAGAAACTTTCGCTTAAATTTGGAGCTGTATTGCCACTGTGGCTACGTTTACTACGTCCACAAAAAGTGGCCAATACCATTTTTTCCTCGAATTGAAGGCCGATATGCTAATGACAACCGATCTAGAAGATTAGCGCCTCCCATGCCTGTGTTGTATGATCGAATTAGGTCTGCCTGACTTATGTCTCTTCTTTGCCCTTCGATCAGCCGTTTGCTTTTGTGCACTGAGTTATGAGTTTGCCAATTGCTGTCTACTGTTCCCAAGGAGGTGTCGTGCCACTTGGCAACGTAGACCTTGCCATCGCTACTGTAATCAAATGACCCTCTGGTCTTTTTGATAAGGGCAGTATCTGACAACATCGGTGCTGTAGCTCCAGCTACACGATTTTGTCGGACTCTTCCAGTCGCCAGCATTCCACTATCAGCCAGTTTCACTAGGAGATCATAGCTCGTGAAACAATTATCAAAATATTACTGGTGAGCCTGAACTGCTGAATTAGCTGATATAAACTCAACCATTTTCGTTACCACCCTAGCGCCCAGGGGTTCCTTGGAAGCCTGTTCATCCTTTCCTTGATATAAGCTCATATAGTAGGGGTCGCCATCAATTCCGCATCCAGATCTTATAGCCGAAGCGAATAGGCTTCCCGCGGATGAACATCTACGCACTATGGAGACTGACGTATGGCACCATAGCTTCATCCACACTGAGTAAGCTATGGATTACACCATACTGAGCTAAGCATATACTTAGCATGTTATAGAATAGCGTTACCTTACTCATTTTGTCGTCTCTGGTGAGCTTCTAGTTGTCTAAAAAGTGGATGTATTTCTTCAATTCCATGAAGCAGTTCCTGCTCATCGTGTTGTATACAAGTGGCACACCCATATCCGGCTGCGTTGACCAGTAGTGTTGGACATGGGGAAGCGAATGATACCCAGACAACATGACAGTGCCAAAAAATTTTCTATATCTTTTTTGATTGCGCTGAAAGTCTTGTTGTTGCAATCTCTTCTTGCATATAAATTTGTGTGCTTCATAATATGTTCAACCATTGCGTCCGAAAAAACTTTTTTCCACACTTCAAAGGCTGACAGCTCACTGAACCTCTGTATTTGGTCGCTTGGAGAAATGTATGGTGATGGGAGGCGTCGATCAAACTGGTCAGATTTTTTCCATAAAAGCGTTACAACTCGTGCATTTTTTGATGTATGTTGTATTGGTACTTCTTCTGTGTCAACTTCTTCTTCAGCTTCCAACTCCCCAGCTGGTTCAAGCTCTTCTTCTGGTTCATCAAGAACGTATTCCGTATTGCTCACACCTTCTCCAGAATCTCCAGCGATAGGAGGGAGAACAATGACATTGACAGGATGTCTAGAGCAGGCCACAGCGTCCCGTGCTTCTTCTATTGTTCTAAGCTTGATTGCTCACCTACCTTCTAAGTTGTCTTCATTCACAGACATCGAGGATGGAGTTACTGCGCTGGTAGAGGGTGTACGCAGATCCAGTAAGACTGATTTCATTCTCATCTGCATGAAAATTTTTAGAAAAAATCATCTGCGGCTCTCTGGAAAAATAACAGCTGATGAGTTCATTAAGAGTTCACCAGACATCCGCTTTTTTGCTAAGGTCTGTACTATCTGTGACAAGTTAGCAACATGCAGTTGTTACATTTACAAGGCGCCTGTTACACGTCAAATGTGAGATATTTCTTGATAGACCGTAGACAACTACAATTTGTTTTGACCTAAGTATCTGCTACCATGTAGCAAACCATGTCTCCACAAAAACAACGTCTGGGTCAGATCGTCTGTCTCCAAATTTAATAATAATATTAATATTTTAAGACAGTAAGATGATTTGCCTTGATGTAAATTTACTTTAAAAACGAACAGCATGAACGCTAAACATTCTTTATTAACAACCGGCGTTAGTTTGACAGATTCTCATACTTGTTTACAGTAAGTGGCTAATGTTCCTTAAATGGAACATACAAAATTATCACAAGTGTTCAGTCTTCTAAAATGCAGCAGTGCGGACACGGATATGACTAAAGAATCCACTGTTGTATTGAATAAAATTTCATTTCTAATCACATCAGATACATGCGCTGTTATAAATGATATGCCTGTATGAACGCAATCTTTTTTTATTGTTTTCCAAACCCGATAACATCACAACTACATTAGATTATTTAATTTCATTGGCTGGAAAACATCACCGAAATGCAAAGAATATATGGTAAATAAATCACGGTACCAACTACAATATAAACACTATTTTTGGAAACTTGATTTTATGTTCCATTTAAGGAACATTGATAAAATAAAGGTTAAAGAAGAAAATGCTTAAGAAAAAGTTCAGCAATTGGAATCGATGGGCTGAGATCAACAGCTACAAGCAAATAACAATCGATATTCAAATAATATGAAAATCTTTATTTTGTAACAATTAGAAATGAAATTTGCAAAAATAATATTCAAAAATGAAAAAATGTTTTAAACTGATTATAAATATTAATAAAATGAGCATTGTAAAGAGATTTATCAAAATCCTTTAAAGAGAACACTTTTTAGTTTAAATTTAAACGTCAGATCAACACTTTAAAATATCAACTTTAAAGCAAAGCATAAACTCTCTGGACATGAGGAGAAAACATATTCAAGTTTATTGTACAATCCTTTTAGCGCCAAGAACGTTGCAAGCTTGAGGTAAGGAGAATAATTTTCCATTTATCAACTCATCGCTTCACTGCTAACAATCACTTTCAAATTTCTACTTTTTATTCATTTACAAATACTAATCACTAAATATAAAGCCTAATTAATATTAATAATAATTCAATGTAATTTCCACGTTAATATTTCTTCAAAGTTGAATTCTTTTCTTCACTAATTAACTGGTGCTTTTAGAACATGAAAATTGCAATGGCGAAGTCACACGGCAAACTGATTTTTGTTTTCTTCGTTGTTTTCAATGTAAGCAAAACCACAAAACCACAAACGTATTAACATAAATTAAATGAATTCAATTCAACTTTAAGGTGACGTTTGTGAGAAGCGTTTTCAACCAAACGAATGAAAGTAACAGATTTTCAAATACTGACTTTAGACAAATTTATAATTTATTATAACTAATTAATATGTTTTGCATGAAATTTAAGCCGATGTTGGAGCAGTCAAAAGTTTGGATAAAATTAGAGAATATGAAAGAACATCAAAGGCAATATCGAAGGAAACGCGTGACATAAATGAAATAGTGAATAAGCAGCAGATCATGAAAGAAATAGAGGATCTACTTAGAGCAAGTATAAACGCATTTTTATTGATTATTTGTCACCATACTAATTTCACAATTATATAATATCTTAAAAATTTAATATCACATCAAGTCACTTATTTATTGTTCTCCTAGTTTTCTTTTACTATTTACAAACTGTATGATGTAAATTCGAACTTTCTATATACAAAATTCCATTTCAATAATTAATACATAAATTTGAATATTTCAAATTTTTAATTTCATTTCTTACTGCATTTCATAATTTATTTTTATAGTAGATAATGACAGATTGAAAATGGAATTGCATAAAAAAACGAGTGAGCATAAGGAACTGTTCCAAAAAACATGCAATATAAAAATATGTAAGAATTAACTCTCTTTTTTTACAAACTTCTTTTCAGTATTAATTCCAAAATGCTAAACTGTTATGTTACAATTTTCTGCACTCAAATAAATTTTGATAGCTTCTCCATAAGTGCTGTGGAAAACAACTGTTCAATAAATAATTACTATTTGATTATTAGAAAAGTAGTCTCGTAAAAAACATTCAATATAAAAATGCACATTTTTAAAATTATCATCACTCGTGTACAATAATTAACATTTTATTAATATTTTAGTAAAGATAATAATTACTATGCTTCTGATTGGGTGCGCATATTACAGCAAAATTTTTATTTTCCGTTTCAATTTCCTGAAGAAGCATAGAAAATATGTAAGAATACAAATTTAAATAAAACAAAGTACAATAATATAAAGTTTTAGGTTAAAAAGTTGAAGAACATAAATCGTCGCTTCCCTAAACGGGAAAACTATGATAGAAGAATTATCTATGCTCACCCCATAATTAAACCGAGAGGAAAGCCGCAGCTGTAATAACGCAGTGGTTTCGCCCTTATTACCTACTCATCGTCTAGCATTCATCATTACTCATTATCCAATGATTTCTTATTTACTTTTATTATCAAAGTTGAAATCCACTAACAAACTAACAAAATATTGAAATTTCAAAAGTTGAAAAATATTCGCTAATATATATTTAATGTTTTCTATTTTGAGGTGCATTTGCACGTATTATTTTATAATTTATCTTACTGTTTCGTTTATCTAACTGTGTTTCAAAATTTTCAATTAAATAATCTATAATTAATAAAGTAAAAGTATTACTCAACTTGCCACAATTTTACAAAACATAGATTAACGGAAAAAAAGAATCTGAATATTATAAAACAGCGTTCCTTCCATAAAGAATGGTATAATGTATATGTATATGTTACAAGCCAATTCCATTATCCATTTTCCACTATATTTTTAAACAGATAGAAGGNAATTCGAAATTATGATGAATCACTTTCAAACAATCTGTTTTGATTATGAACGTCCACCTGTCCTATGAAAATAGCGATTTCTTCAATCACAGAGCACTATTAATTAGTTTACAGATATTAAAATTGAAGCTCACTGAATAAACGTTATCTGCAGATATTGCTGCTAAGGCTAGTCTAGTAAACAAATGCTGTGTTACTGATAAGACGATTTACAGGAATGGTTGATTTGCATATTCGGTAAACAACTCTTACGTAGCATTGTTATCCAATGTAGCCTAACAGCACAGAAACACGTGGCTGAATTCAACTATTTTTTTTATGAAAATTACTTTCAATTCTATATATCCAAAATGTGAAACAAGAAATTCAAATTAGAATGGCCATCAATGTCAGATTTTAAAATATCATACATACATCTCATTTATAATAGACTTCAATATTTATTGAACATCTGAATAAGATTCACAAAAAGTGGTCCGCTAACTTAGAAGCAAAATTTCAAATCTTCCAAACATAACATTATTGTATTTATGTTAATAAAATTTAAAGATTCAATATCTGTTTCCAATTATATTTTTTACAAATTATAATATTAACAAAAACTCCGTGCAACTTACCTAAATTGGTGCCTTCTACTCGTTGAGATCTATCTTCCGTTTTGTGGTGTTCCAAATTACAATGAATCATTTTCCAGAAATGAAAATAAAGATAACAAAAACTCGAAGCCCCTTTATGGGTGCTCGACTGTCTTTGCAATCAAAACGCTATACTGATCAACAGCTAAACAACATCAGTCAATAACAGTCATTGCAAATGAAGCCGCAAAAGTGAACGCATAGTACTCGTATAATAATTTGTATGAAATTCTTCATAAACAAAAACTACCAATTCGTAGTAAACAAGTTGAGTGTTGTAACGAAGTGCTTTTCAAAAAATTTCCATTAAATAATCAATAATTAATAAAGCAGAATTATTACTAAAGTTGCCACAATTTTACAAAACATGGATTAAGAGAAAAAAATATAAATCACAATATTATAAAACTGCGTTCGTTCTATAGAAAGAGGTATAATTTGCACCGATGCAGAAAACATTAACAATAATTCGTAAAATTTATAAATAATAGAGATTTAAGCAAAACGAGAACAAAACAAAGCTTACTTCACCAGCCACTGGCAATGAGCTAGAAGTATTGAACTGCATTCATTTTTGATGAGCTTTTCTTGGACTACTGTTTCTAGTAGATGTGTAGATGTGCTTTGAGATTGAAGAGCAGCTTGTTGTCAACGCTAGTGTGCCACTTCAAAAGTATTGTAATATATTCAGCGCTATCATGTCTGTGAAGCTATCTTTTATTTGTTTCAAATACTGTTCATTTTTTACTTTGTTGCTGATTTCATCTGAAGCACATGCACCTTACTGTGTGCTGCGTGTAGAGTTGGTAGAGAAAGTGATTGAGATTGGAGTTAAGCCACAGATCTTTGTATGCTTCATTATTAAAAGCGCTCGAAAGACGCAAGCTCTACTTTGTTTGGAAGTTAGGAAGTTAACATGCGCTTAAATAGAAGTGATCTGTTGCCCACAGTGATCACTCATCAATGTGATGCAGTGCCATCAATGTTTTATTTATCGTTTAACATTTGAACTTCTCGGAAACTATGTCCACAAAGCCAATTGCTGTCATTTAAAAACTGATCAAACAACACCTGACAGACGGACGGTGCTTAAAATTGTTCGCACCAAAAAAGTTAAACAAGTAATACAGTATCCTTTAAAAACAATCAAGTATTCATTTTATAAACACGTGTTGATGAATGCTTAAAAGATAAAAAAGATAATAATTCCTCTGTTGTAAAATTATTTATTATTATTTGTTTTTAATTTTATTAAATTACAAAGCAAAGAAGAGACAGACGGTTTTTGTTTTTCAGATTAATAAATAAGTAAGAGATCATTATCATATCAGCTTCATTATTTACTCATCGTCTATTATTCATCATTACTCATTATCACCGATGTTCAAATTAATAAAAATTAATATAAATAATTTTATTAATATAAATTTTGAAAAGTAAAAAGTACTAAATGTATCATCATATTTCATGATACAATTATTTCTTTTATTTTAATATGTGTTTGCAATGCGGTTGGAATTGTTATTTTAAAATTTACTTTACTTTTACAAGGAATTGCATTTCAAAATTTTCCATTAATTTATCTATATTAATTCAGCTCCCTACCATTTTATAAGACATGAGTTATAAGTGTATAAGATTATGAGAAAATAGATAAGGGATTGATAATGACTTATTGAAAATGTAAACTAGAGCACTAGATTTTTATTAGACCATTTGCATAAGCCTGAATTTGCAATAATAACATATTGTTTGCAAAATAATATTCTTTTATAAAGAAAATTTATATCAATGTTATTATGTTGCCTAATTAATAACATCAAAGCGTGAATACTTATTAAGTCACATAATATATTATAAAAAATAACTAAAAGAATACCTTACTTATAAATTCACAAAAAAGCATTGTGTTATCCACATACTAATAAGTCTCTGCACTATTTTTCACCGCGTCTAAAACTGACTTTCCTTTTCCATGATGTTGTTGTTTATACTAACTTCAGCTGAATCAGCTTATCTGATTCATCTGCAGCCGTTAGATGGATGATAAAAATTTCAAATCTCTACCTGCTATTACTCTGAATGCTTACCATATACTTCTTTGCATCTGTTGACATACCATAACAACATTTGTTACTTTCTGCAATACTTTCTAATATCTAAAATTTCGAGTTGTCATTCTAAATATATTCATTTATTTATAACAAAAACATAACGATAAATAAAATATATTTTTCTACAGTATTCAATATATAACCCTTTCCCTCATCGTTTCTAATGGTGCACATGTCGAGTGGCATTGTCGATTAAATGCCACCAGAATGAGATTTCAGTGTGAATAAATCGTGATAAAATAAAACGGTAACATGAAATAAATATGCATGAAAAATCAGTTTATTAATTTTTATGTTGAAATTTTTATTTTTGCAGCAAAAAAATGTTGCTCATTCTAATAACAATTGTTCTTGATTTTTAAATTTATTACAGCATCCTTCAACATTGAATAAATTAATAAATGCATAAAAAATGATGAAGTTGTATTATATTTTTGTTATAGCTATATGTTTCTACAGTTTTCAGGTCGCTGATTTCTTCTGTTACATTTTTGGAGAGTTGCGACGCAACTTACTACTAAATATTATCGCAAATTTATGTACCTTTAACATGCATAAAAATAATACTTGGCTTTATTAATCAAAATTTTCATTACTCATGCGAATTTTTAAACTGCATATCAATTCTTATTCCTTACCTAGTTTCAGATTTATCTAAAAGTACCAATAAAACTTATGCAATGAAGCATTTAATTGAACATGAATTGTAAATGAAATTATTTTGATACGTCATTCAAAATTTATCTCTATCTGTATCAGCTACACTGCTAGTCCATCTCCAAAACTGATGAGTTGAACCATTAAGGAAAAAGAACATTAATTATAATATACGTTTACTTAATATTAATAAAATGCTGGATCTATGAATGTTTCTTAAATGAGGCTTTTATTTATGACGTGAACCTATTTTTAAAACGTATACAATTTGAATGTAATCAACAATGCAATGCGATATGTAAGATCATTATTACCAATTCTATTAAGAATTCGTTTCGATTCATCGCAATAGAATATGAAGTTGAAATTAGTAAACTAGTTAACGGTTTCATTAACAGGATTATCAATTTCGAAACTTTTATTTTAAAAACATATAACAATTTCCAGGAAAAATTCAAATGAGAATATGCAAATGCGTTCATTTTGAGAGAATACAGATAAAGTAAAACAATGATTCTTTTGTTTGAAAATATTCTTACCGCACAGCAGTCAACATTAGAACTTAGAAAATTAGCATTAGAGAAAATGTCTAAATCATGATCAACGTTATTGTTAATAACAATCACACTTATTCAATTTGAATTCTAACAATTCATTACGTAACATCTGATCTCTTCAGTGTTTGATCAATGACGTCACCAATTTGACAGTAGAATTTTTTCATTGTTTTTTCTTTTAAATATTTACTTTTCCACTTTGCACTTTTAGTGATTAGTATTTGTAATAAGATTTTAAAAAATTTCTATATGTTTTACTGTTATGGTAGCCAAATGAAATTTAATTATTTTTTAAAGTCAATTTTTCTAAATGAAATTTACTTTGCACTGCTCAACAACAACAATATCAATAGTAAATAACAGAGAATAACATGAATAATGAACAACAGTGTCAATATGAAACAAACAAGAATAAAGTGAATAATGAACAACAGCAAATAACAAATAATAACAACAATAATAATAACATATAATACAAAAACACCACTTGGAAGGCGGCATTAAATCTGCTCTGGCGTGAGGTACATTAAAGCTTCAAGAAACTGCTCTGAAGTACGCCTACCGCCGGTGTTTTCATCCGAATATATCACAACCCGTCGTTGCTTTTCAGCGTACCTATTGCCTATTTGTCTAATAGAACCAGCGGCTGGATTTCTTGATAGCAGCTGGTTAATTAGCCTTTCCATCACGTTTTGTTCTTATTTAAGAAGATGGCTAGCTTGTACAATCCAAGCTTATTTCCACGCGCTTTTTTGAGCCGATTATGCCAGCATTCCAAGTGGTTATTGATTCGAATATTTACACCATGTACATTCCAAAGCGGCAGTCTATCATCAGTCATCCACTCCTGCAGGGAATAGTGAAGAAAAGCTGATAAGTTACCCGTAGTGCCTGCTTCAAGAAGGGTAACAACCGTGTCAACTTGCGGTACATGGAGGAAAGCGGTGGCCAGGAGCACTTTTGTTCCTTCTCGCCATTTCATCGCGGCGATATCGCGTTTTCAATACCAGCTCATCGACTTAACTATGTAGCGCTTAGCAGAAGTGGAAGTAGCAGCCCTGCAGCCCGGAAAGTAGCTCAGAATCGCAGGTATCAAGGCTGTCTCAAAATCACAGATGATAGTATCTGGATTGAGCTCGACCTCCAGAGCTTGGGTGATAAACCTGTATGCGCCATTGTCTTTCCCCGTAGATAAACAATAGACTGCTGGCACCAGTTTACCGGCCTCAAAGGCATGGATGGTAAACAGTTTCTGATACCATTGTGGTACAACCTTGAATGTACAATCCATACCCCAGGTTTTCGTGGCTGCCAGCAGTCTAATGTTATTGGCGTCGAGAAGATCAGGATATGCTTTGACGCACTTTGCGTCAACAGAAACGCTTTCCCAGACTTCGTTCCTGTAAATTCAGGCGCAGGAACAAGATCCTGACGATCTCTGAGAAGTCTGGGAAAGCGCTTCACCCGTTGTTTATACATTGCACTCCTGACTTCTCTAAAAAATGGAAACTGGCCAGATGTTGATGGCTCAGCGGAGGCGGCTGTGGCTTCTTCATCGTAAATTTACGGGATGGTCTTCGCTTCTTCAACACTCTGGTTTTTCAACAACTCCCGTTTTTCCATTTTATACGCTGTGTGCCCATCCAGCGGACAGTCGTCACTGTGGAGAGTCCGCCTGAGCACCGCTGTTACATCCTGGTTAGTGGTGGCACACACAAACCAAAATGACCGGTCTTTATACTTGATGCTGCCTCATTCCTGGTCTTCTTCAGCACATTTTCTTCTCCCAATACCATTAGAATGCAGCGCTGGATATTTTTCTGTATTCCAGAAAAATTTCCTGAAGCTCTGCATTCAATGAAGGGGCGTACTAGCTGCATACCAAAGTCTTTGAAAAAAAGATGCCTTCGCTGATTCTTGTTCCCATAAAAGGTGGGAAATTTGGTCATAAAAATCACTAACGCGTTCACTGTTGCTGCGTACAGCATATTCATGAACAGCAGCAAAGGCCATCGCTTTGTATTTCTACAACAAGAGTATTTACGAACCATCTTGTCCATGGCGTCCACTTCCCCTTTGCATGCACTGTACTCCAATATGACATGTGATTTGTGATCCTGATCATCATTCCCAATGACATCCATCCATATGCTGTGTGCATAAAACGTTCACACAGCAGCCTTTTTGGGAACAGATGATGCTATCATAGCATTTTTTGTAAAAAGAAACTTCGATGAATGCAAAGCCTCAGTTCCATCAGGCCTCAAACATAATAGAACTTCTTTCTTTCCTCATCCATCAACTGTCAATGCCTTCCTCGGGCTGAGCAACTCTCTTGCAATTGCCAGAGAAGTGAAGACGTTGTCCGTTGTTATACCGTATCGTTTTCCCAATCCCTGAACCAAGTCAAGCACGACTCTTCGGCCTTGTTACCTTTCTAGCCAGTGTCCAATTTTGCCACAGTGTACATAAAATTCCAAACATGCATCGTGACAGTGTCACACACATTTTTATGCCATAACGTTGTGGCTTGGACTTAATGTACACTCTGAACGGACATTGGCCATGAAATGGAAGAAGCTGTTTATCCACACACAGACATACATTTGGAAAAAACGATTCATGACGGTTACAGGCGAATTTATCTGAAACATTCCGGATGGCTTGCCAAAATGTCGTGAACGAGACGCTGTGCACGTGTTCAGATGTCACCGAACAGTTCGATGTCACGCGCAAACCAAAAAAAAAAACCTGATTTCGACCAGGGTCTTATTGATCCATCTGCTCTGTTCCACCGTTGCGAGCAATTAACGTTCCAGGCTGAACAAATTGCTGTCTATTTTCGCTCTTGCTCTCTTCCTCAGTACTTTCTTCATCCGGAAGTATGTAGTCTTCCTCATCTGAAACTTCTTCCAATACAAAATCACTATCATCTTCTTGGAAGTTTTCTTGGAAAAGTCTTCCGAAGATTAAACAGCAATAGTTGGTTGACATCATCCCTTCTTATTTGCTGTCTGCCAGGTGTTGGCTTCAATTTGCAGTTATCCTGTTCCAGTATCCACTATAAACTCGAACTGGGCATTAAAAGCGCCATTCATGACGACGAGTAGTCTTTCAATTGCAGAAATCACAATAGCTTCACAGCTGCTAAAGATAGTGTTCGGTTGAGTCAGACGATTTTTAACGGAACCACTAATGCCATCCACATGGATGGTTACCACAAGTTTTCCGACTCTCGTGATATCAGAAGCTGGCAGCAATCTCTAGCTATATGACCTCCTTTCCGCAATATCATCACTGAGCCGCCGTCATCTGCATACGAACACGTCTCGGTATGTCGTTCTGTCTCTCTGAGCCAATTTGATATGTCCAGCTAACATTAACAAGTATTCAATAAAACTGTGCCAATCTTCGTCAGCTCTTTTCCTCTCAAATCAAACTGTATGCTATACAATCCTTCACGGAAGAGAGATTATTGATATCTCTTCATAAGTAGATTGTTGGTTTTGAGGAAGATATTCGTTAAAATCTGGAATGATCTCACCGCTTCTGCAGTTTGTAATATACCCAGTCATTTCAGTTTATCTTGATCACTCCACGGTTTCAACTGTGAGCAAGCTTCAAAATGCACAATCCAATCCCAGAATAGCTTTTTCCCATCTAAAGTATCTGGAGTAAAAAACAACGGCCGTCTCACCTGCGGTGCCAGTCTAGCCTCTGTTCGCCGCCAATTCATACACCTCAGATCCTGTCTCCTGCGTCAATTTGTTTTCATTCGCCATAGTTAAGATTCCGTCAACAAAACACGACAACGCGCGTTCCAATAACTAATTGAATAAACCATCACTAGCGCATGCAAAATACACACACACAACAATCAGACTACCGTATCTGATTTGTAGGTATTTATACCGTAATGCGCAATTTTGCAACATTACTTTTCTAACAGAAAAAAATTTTTTTCTTATTTTTATGTACATTTTATTTATTTACTTATTTAGAAATAAACCGCTTTTGATGAAATAAATTATTTATACAATAAAAGTAATGCACACATCCGCAGATTTGTTTGAGAAAAATTTTTTCTTTTTGAAAACATTTAATATTGTCCTCTCCAAATGGTTTGGATTGATACTGAAAAACCTTTGTCTAATATTAAGAAAAGCTAAACATGAATATAAATTATTTTTATTTCAGCATAAACAACGAAGTCTAAGTAAAAAAGTCAAAATAATATGAATAACTGTAGTAAATATTAAAAACTTTTTACAAGAAAAATAAATAAATATGATAAAAATTTGTGTTGAGTTTGATATGTATTGTTCCGTCAATTCTTTAGGAACAATCCTCTGATGCGCAGGTAGTGGACTGTATTGATGGTTGTTTGCGGCAACTCAAGGTTGTAGCCAGAGTGCCGAGCAGAAGAGAACGTAAATACTTCGTAAAGAGATTTATTACTTACGATAACACAACGCACACAAATGAACAACGAATAGATGATCAGACACAGAAACGGTTATACACAACACTGCAACGCAATTATACATATATATGATTTGTTTCGCGAACACGGGGTTTATATATCGTGCGGAAGACGGCCTCGGAGGCAGGTCACTGATCCGTATGCAAATTTATCCGGATTGGGATTCCGTCTCCGACGGCGCTGGGCTGACCCGGACGGAAGCGGCGAATGGCTTTTCGGGGCATTCATCCATTGTTCGATCTGGTTTTCTTACAACGAAGAACAATGCCACGGCTTCTGGCGCCGCCTGGCCCCGTGCGCCCTGAGCGGTATTACAAAAAGGTGATCGGCAGGTTCAGGGTTACCGTAACCCTACCGTCTTGCCGGAACATGTATAATGACGTTGTTAGGAATTTTTCTGTTTCGAACTTGAAGATTTCTTTTGTAGTGGACTGTATAGGTTAATTATAGAAAATCAACGACAACGGGTCTGACTAAGATTCGATTTATTCACAGTAAATAGTAAGTAACAACAACGAGATAGCGAGAGCAAACGGTTCAAGCGTTCTTCGAGACGGTGTTATCCGTGTGTTCGTCCCTCCTCCCTCCTCACTCGTATTTATATCTTTTTCTTGACCTCACTCCGCGTCTGGTGACCCAGATTATCGAAAAACAATTAGAAAATCGGCTTGGTTGCGCAATCTCTCAGACTGTGCAGCTTAGCCGGAGTCTTGACAGCTGCGCTGTCAACCACATTTCACTTTGACGCTTTTTCAGCAGCTGACCACCGGAGTTGTGGCAGAAATATGAGATGACGCTGACCTTTTGACCGCTTAGTTGCTATTCCATTGTTTTCCATTGATGAAAACAAGGGAAGCGGCTGGTGTTACGTCACCGTTGTTTTCGTACACTGAGCAATGTTTTTTAGTACTGATGAGCAGGTATTGAGAAAAGATTTCTCAACAGACGTAAATCAAGACAATCAGTCGTAGGATCAGGTAACGCACAGAGTTGTGAGAGATAGTATGCAAAGAAGAACAACAAACTAACGGAATTGAGTTTATTTGCACGTAAGGTATTTTTACTCACACACACTTCTATATCTATTTATATATATAACTACTTTACTACAGTATCTGAATATCAGGTTTGAACATGAATTGTTCCTTTCATCAACAATTTGAAATGCAAAAATTTCAAAATACCCAATAGATTATTTTAAATTTCAAATTACATGCCCCACTGAATGATATTTAAGTAGAACATAGGCTGAGAAAAATAAAAAATACGCATTAAACGAACGTAAATATGCATTGAATGAAAATACGCATTGAATGTAAATAATTAAAATAAACCAATTTTTCCAAATTGCCTGAAATCTATTTTTGCAATATGAATAATGACAATGGAACTTTAAATAACACTGCAAAGAAAACTCGACGCCTGCACCTCTGCTATATAAGCAAACTTACCAAACCAAGTTCCATTTGACAAAGATACGAGTAAAGTAAATTACAAATTGCTGGTGTCATGTTAAGCATTGCTTAAAAATTGCTCGGTTAATTTCTATATTAGCATATTTTATTTTTCAAAAATTGTAATGAGCCGCTCCTTCAGGCAGGCTCGTTCACTTCCTCCAAACACTGAAAATTTTGCAAGGTTATTGTTACTAAGTGATAGTCATACTGTAGTAACATTTTGTTAATATTTGTACCTGAATTTTAGCTTACTGAAGGATAACGTTTACTTCTGAAACGTGTAGTTAGCTGTGCCTGAAGCGAAGCAGCAACGTGCTTTAGCAGTACAGTCCTTTCCTCTAGACGTTGAAAATTAAAGACTGCTAATTCTAGTTTCATTTACTGGTTCGTTTCATGATAACTTCCTTTTGCAAAAGTTATTTGAAATGGAATTCAAAACCGTCAAATTCATTTTCGCTTGGTCTTGCGTTTGAGTTCTGTGTTTTGCGTTCGAGAGTTATTTGAATCTTCTCGTTCTGTTCATTCTCACAATGGCTGATGTCTGTGAACTACGTCTTGTACCAAATCATAGCGGTAGTATGTCCCTTGTATATGAAGGCAGGGCATACAAATTGAAACGCATCGGGAAACAGAAGAAATATGAATGGTGCTCAAAAGTATGCGCTGAATGTACAGTATGTGTCCTTCGTTATTAATAGTTAGTTTATTTTGGTATAGGATAAAGAAGGCTGAAAGGGTGTCATATGGACAAACCTGGATGTGACATCTGTGATCAAGCAGAATGATCACATCGAAAACTGCCCGGTGGATGAGCACTTGGCATACAAAATGGAAAACAAGGCGATTTTGAAAAAACGAAGCGCGGAAGAAACGAAACCTACCCCTGACATTTACGATGAACAAGCTTCCGCCGCGTACCCCGTGACATCTACATCTGGCAATTTTCCGCATTTCAAATGGGTGAAGTTCACGATGTACAGCCACCAGTCAAAGCGTTACCCAAACCTGCCTAAACATCGTCGAGAACTGTAAATCACTGTCCCGTTCAGGACAACGAATTCCGGTGATGAATTTTTGTTGTGGCAGATTGCATCGAGGCATATACTGGTATTTGCTATGGGTTCTAAGATTAGACTGCTGGCAGCATGGCGAACCTGGGGCATGGATGGTACTTTCAACGTTGTACCACAATGGTATCAACAGCTTTTTACCATCTATGTCTTTGTGGCGGGTAAGCTGGTGCCAGCAGTCTACTGTTTATGTACGGGTAAAGATATTGGAACATACAGGTATGTTTCTCAAGCTTTACTAAACAAAGCGGCAGTCCTCAGGCTCAATCTAAATCCAGAAACAATAATTTGTGATTTTGAAACCGCCCTGATAACCGCGATTCTTGATCACTTCCTGAATACGCGGGTACACGGCTGCGACCTCCACTTCTGCCAGGCGGAACATATGAAACTCAGTGATCTGGGACTGAAAACACGATATAGAACTCAGGAAGAAACAAAAAGAAAGATAAGAATGGTCCTGGACACCGCTTTCCTCCCTGTACCGCACGTTCATACCGGTGTTTACCTGCTTGAAGCAGGCGCTATGAGTGCTTTATCAGCTTCATTTCAATATTTTCGGCAGGAGTGGATGACCAGTGAGAGACTGCCGCTTTGGAATGTACATAATGTAAATATCAGAACCAATAACCACTTGGTAGGTTGGCATAATCTGCTCAACAGAAAACCGGGTAAAGGTCATAACAGGTTTTATGAACTGCTCCAGCTCCTGATAGCAGTATAGAGTGCTATGGACACCCTGATTCAACAAGTTCTATCAGGAAGCGCTACCGTTGGTGACTTAAGACGGGTAAACAGGGTTTATGCTAAAAAGCAACAATTGGTTGCACACTATACAGGTTAATACACCAACGGTAAACGTACGCTAGAAAAGTTCCTTCAAGCTCCAATGTACATAACGCCAGAGGCGATTTAATGCCGCTTTCCAACTGTTGGATTGTATTATATTTGTATTCTATTCTGTTGTGTTGTATAGTATTGTATTATTTAGTTTTTTCCGTCTTCAACGTTTCCACTTTGTTAATGTCGTTCACTGATAGGTTGTTTATTATAGTTTTTGTTGGCTGTTGTTTACTGTTGTTGTTGTTCAATAAATAAAAATAAAAATCACTATTTTACTTATTATTTTTAGCGTTGGTTTTTCTGTGTTCGTCGCTGTGGTACAATGATATATAGAACAATGATAAAAATTTTTCGAAAATGCTAATTACTGAAAAGCAGAAACATCACCACAAATAGTATATTAAGAAAACAAAATTTCAATAAATGATGAAACTTCATAAATTTTGATTGAAACAGAAACAATAAAATTTCAGAATAATAAATATTTCCGTTATTAATGTTACGTCACAACTATTAAAGTTACGTAATCCTGACTAGAATATTTGAAACAATGAAATGAAAAAATACTGCAGCTAATCACAAAGGAAAGGTTTGAATCAATGTGGAATTAGACAAGGAAAACCTATAAGACAACGACATGAAGGTCCAGTAAAATAGCGCGGTCAATGAACAATAAGAAAACGCGGTGAAAAGTGGGCACAAACTGGACGAAATGTTTAATAAGTATAAATTTGTGAAATTATTCAGTGAATAAAACTTATATTTTATTTATCATTTATTTTAAGTTTTTAATTGGATAAATTTTTGTATAAATGTTAAAAAAAATTTAAACTAATTAACATATTTATAAGGAAAATCTAAACGGAGATTAATTTTAAATGCATTATGCCTAAACTGATGAAAGATACAACACCAAATGAACTAGTTAAAGATGTGACGGCAAATCGTACGTAAATTATTGGGAAAGAGACAGAGGCACGTTATACTTTCACAATTGCATCATTACAACGCTTACCGCTTCTGTTTTGGAGTAACGAATGCATCTGGATTAGAGCCGAAAAAAGGTTTCATCACTACGTCAAAGGTAAATTTTCATATCTTCATAGACGACAGATACTTACAAATTCACACAGATGTGGAAATCTCGCAGCAATGTGCAATGCTACAGATTTCACATCAATTTCCATTGCATCATTAAATGGAGAGCATGATCTCTTGAAAATCGATCAAGTCAGCACAGGGGCTACTGCAAAGAGGCTCAGCCGTTGGTCGTCCTCGTTAAAGGGCAGGGAGGTGAGGGGCGGCGCAGGGGCAGTCGAGTCAGGCTTCACCTTGCTTCTGATCTCATTGCGTAGACTCAGCAATGCGGCAAGCCTCTGGTACTGCAATCGGCAGAGCAAGAGGTGAGCTGCAGAAACATGGACTTTCATTATTTGAGGCGGTTAGGGTCGCATCGTGCAGTGTATCCCCTCGTACTCCTGCACGTCACCCTATCTCACATTCCTCCTAACCATGCACTGCTAATCTCAAATATTTACTTATACTAATACTCTAACTATAGCAGTGCCACAACAACTCACTAATCAAACTCAATAATTGTGATTATTGTCATTAGAAATGATCGACAAATTATTCAACCATTTTTCTTTCCGCAAATAAATCCTTAGACAAGGCATCAAACATGAAAATGTTCAAATGCGGAAAGCCACTCAAATTCATTTAAATAATATTAGCGAAAACTACATATTTTCCACTTACAATAAACTACTCTAATTAACAAGTATCTGAATAAAATGCTCAATAACGTATAGCTCGATTTTATATAAATTATAGACTCAAGATTTGCTCACTGAAGTTAAACTATTTAACCAAACTCAACAAAATATACTTACAAAACTTGCCGTCGTCTTCTGGACCTGCGCGTCCATCTTTTATTCTTGTGTTTACAAATGTAGAAGAATAAATTCAATGAAATAATGTTAGAAAAAATAAAAAGCAAAGCCGCTTTTATTGCTATTTTTCCTCCGTCATCGCATTGAAAACGCCATTGTTCATTCCTCCCAACATCATTAGCATAGAATTATTCCAAATGAACTTCATTAGCAACCTAACCGCAGTCACAACAAAATTTGAATAACGTTCATTTTTACTAATTAACAAGTATCAAAGGTATTTTTCATTTCGTTAAACAAACATTATTCAGGCCACACATAAGCTCTAAAGCAAACGAATTGAAATTGTATGCAAATTTCAATTGAAACTACTGCTAGTCAACACAGTCAATTTAACTGCTGCACTGTTAATGTAAAGGCAATTTTCAGGCGTTCCAATTTGCATAAAAGTCAGACACTGCGCGCGATACGGTAAACACTGCTTTCAGTGCGCTGGATATGCTACTCAAAGATGAAATACAACATAATCTCAGCATAATATGAACAATGAAGATTTCAAATAAATTTGAATTGAAAAAAAATTCAGATGCACTGCTAAATTCAACCACTGAGGACTATTTGAAAATTCAGAAATAAACTTGACATTTAAAATTCAGTCAAAATATAAACTATTTGAGAAAACGCCATAACAAAATAATTGACTTAGTCAAAACACACCTCCGCATGTCGGAATTTGAAAATTCAAAAATGACCTACATAAGTGGAACTCATCACAACAAACTTTTCAGTAAAATATTAGCACACTGGTTGCGCTCGCTGACAAGCAGAATTGAATAGATGAAAAATATAATTTACCTTCTGCTTTTGATGATGTAAAATTAAAAAAGTAATATAATGTGATAATACAATTAAATTCTGTATGAATGAACGAATTTCTGTATGAAAAGCGGCAATTTGCTGTATTGTACAACAGAAAACACTAAGCGCTTTGTGATATTCGACCTGTTCTGTTCAGAATGAAATTCAACGCCATGGGCAAATAAAAGTTGAAAAATTAAACGTATCTAGACGAGAATAAAATCTAGACGCCTACGTAAAATAACAAAAAATTGATATATGCATTTGTTTGAAAAACTTCAACATTCAACTATATGTAATTCAGAATTCTGCATGAAAAGTACATCAACGTTTGTGCATATTCAAATTAATGTTCATGCAAAACATAAGGAATATAAGTTTTAACATTAAATTTTCCCTGAATACGGTTTCTCTCACTTGCACTTTTGTTACGCACCGCCAACGCAAATTGCACATCATCGAAATGAAATGTAAACCATGGATACTGCGTTTGCTTTTCTCTGATTGGGCTGTTACTTTGTAACATTCTCATCGTTGAGTTGGCAATAAATGTACTGTACATTACCGTATTTTTTATTATTAATTCAATTTCTATAATTTTATTTTTAAAATATAAGTTAACGTAATACTAAAATAATTTTTTACTTCTCCTCATCTTATCTGCTTGATTTCCTATTTATGCTTTCTATTTTGTATTTTTGTTAGATAAAAATGCCTTTTGCAGTACATCATAAATTTGAAATGAAATGAGAAATGAGTTGTAATTATTACATCGACATCAATGAAATTCTACATAACTGAAATAATTATCTCATTAAAGTGTTTATAGCACGTCAATGAAATTCTAAATTTAAAACACTTAAAATACAAATATATAAATACAGTCTCCATCAACAGCTATTCATAAATCTTGTTGTGTAAGTATGTAAGGCTTTGATGAAAATATACTTCAGTTATGTGCCATCAAACAGACATTTTACTAATAATCAATATTCTTGAAAAAGGAGAAATTTTCTCTAACTAAGCTGTCAGTCATTATATTTGATGGCCATGATGTGCTTCAGTGATATCTTAAGCCTTATTCACAGTAAAACATCATTTACATTTTTCTTTGATTGTTGTTTTCTTGTGAGATCTAGGTTTTGATTCATATCTTTGGTTACCATTGTTCAGTGCAAATTTGTTTTATTTTCGTATATGGATTGTTTCTTATTTGCATTTTTTGAGTGCTGTCATTTGGTCACCATTCCCACATTTAATCTTTGATTGTTGTGTGATATATAGGAACCCTTAACGAAGAGGTTGATGCATTGGTGTGGAGGATAGAAGTGCATGTCTAGTGTTGTGATATTGTTTTGTTGTTGTTTGTGATTGAAGGTGACATCATGTGACTTGTAATAGGTAGATGTTGAATATTTCATTATCCGGCCAGAAGCGCAGCTGTTCTTGCAAGCATAACCTTGTTTTCACAAAGTTGATTCACAAGTATCATTAAATTATAGAATTTATAAAATATGAAAATTGAAACAACAAATACAACATACTCGTTATTTTTCAAGATGCAAAACTTATTCTCATAAAGGAAAGAAAATGAAATTTCAATCAAAAAGTATAACTCATGGATTTGGATGTTGCGTATAATTTGATTTTTCATGAATTCACGAATTTAATTTTGTTATACCCTCTGTGAGCTTGATTTGAAATATTTATAGGCTGATGATGTACTGTGACATCAGGATAGACATAAGCTGACCTCAGTAAAAAAATACTTGTTAATTAAATTGCTTAATTGTTAAACTGTAACGCATCTCATTATTTTTTTTCAAAATCCAATTTTTTTCAAATTCTTGTATCCATCATCACTAACTTGTAATTCTTTTCTTCATTTTGGAAATTGATTAAATTAAATTAAATTAAATTAAATTGTTGTAAAATAATAGTATCCACGACAAGGTGTGTAGTCAGGCAAATTAAAAGTCGAAAACTGGCCTATAAAACTATGAAATAGTTTTTGAATGAAATGCGTATATTTATTTTCATCATGCATATTTTATAACATTATGCAAATGTCATCAAATATTGAGAGAAGAAAATTTTCACTATATGCTGATTTTTCCTGATACAATTTTTCCCAAATTTTAAACAATGCATTAGACTGCAACACGTATATTAATTTTTTTTCAAAATTTCGACTTTTCAGTTTTAATATTTTCATTCTTTATTTCATAAAAAAACTTCCTCATAAATAAAACTATGATATTAATGTTTCATGATAATAATCATTTCAAATATGAAAGAAAACAATTTCAGTATATGTAAATGGTAATTATTTAAATGAAAATATTCGAACATTCTAAATAAATGAATTGAAAATAAATAAATAAATAACATAAATAATTTGCACTCTTAATTATAAATATAAGAAATATTTTATTGAAATCGGCGGTGGAGACGTCCGCTTGTTCGTATTCCACTGCTGGTTGATATGGTGATTTCAGCACCTCTAAAAAGTAATCCCAAAGAGAGTCAATTAGCGGGAATACCACCTGCTCAGCGACAGTGTTGAGCACCTCAAAACAAAGAAATGAATGAAGAACAGCGGCCCCTCTCCGTTTTACAGATCTTTATAAAACATACATGACATTAAAAATTATATTTTAATAATAATATGAAATGTTTTTATTTTTATGCTGCAGCTAAATTTAAATTTTAATTATAAAATTCATTTTTTGATAAATATTTCCTTTTTAAATATGTTGTATTCAAACAAATGGATGAAATAATATAGAGCAATAATAATAATAATGTTTTGGCATAATTATAAATATAAAAATTATGTTATTACAACGGGCAGTGGAGACGTCTGGTTGCACTGGTGGATGATTTACTGATTTGTGCACTGATGGAAAGTGAAGATCACTGGATTTCATTGCTGATTGCTATTTTGCGCTGTAATGCACTGCGCTTCAATGCCAAATAGCTGGCAGTACTAGCAATGGTAGCAATTTGCATAAGGGTTTGTCAGCTTTGTGAGGAGCTGACAAGAAAACAAAGACTGAAGTAAGAAACTTTGACAGATACAAGTGTTCACATCTCAATTAGACTTAATTCAGGACAGACTCAATTAACTGCATAATTTCATTGTTCAAACATGCTTTAAATCAGGGGTGCGCAATTTTCTGACTATTGGAAGCCGCATTTAGCATCCTTAATGTCATAACGGCCGCAAGTGAGCCCAACCCAACTGTCCATTGATATCCAATTCTGCTTTTAGTAAACATCTTTTACTATAACAGACATTTAAATAAAACTCACAAGAGCCGTTAGACATTTTATTGAGGTACATGAATTTTTAAGGTAATCTATATGACTCGCCTTACTCTGGCACCATTTCTACAAGAAGCACAAAATCAGGCTTTTCATTAGAGACCATCAGCCGTATTTCAGCCTCCAAATTGTCATTCGCTAGTCGAGTTCAGCACTTATGT
>JYDO01000240.1:0-40735 GCA_001447755.1 Trichinella papuae | reverse complement strand
TAAGAAAAATTTTGAGAAGTAAACTTTCTGCAAGCATCAGAATATGGGCACCTTCTGATAAAAGATCAAAGTCAATTTGTAAAGGGCAATATCATCTTCGAAAAATTGCTTCTCCAATGCAGTTTGATGGTGTTCAAGTGAGTCGTGAAGCTGATAGCGCAAAATGGGCATTAGTTGAAGGAAAGAACACTGTTTGTTTTACAACAAATGATTATAAAGTAAATTGTTGATATAAAATTATTTCATAATATATTTTGAAATATTTCTACAATTTATATCTTTCCAATATTTTAGGTTACTGAAAAACAGACTCCCGGAGCGGCTATTTGTTTAGAAAATGCTGGTGTATATAATGCTTTCCTTACAGCAGCAATTAATGTTGAAGCATGCAATAATTGATTCTTAATGATTCTAACTTTCATTCTCTTTTATTGTTTGTTAAAATTATTTTGAATTTTATTTTTCTTTTATTTTTATTATTTGAAAATATGAAATTTAATTTAAAATTGTAATGGCTTTTTAAATGTATGGGATTTTAAAATTTTAATGAACTTCTGAATTAAAATTAACTGTGTTGCTACTACGGAAGTTTAAAGATAATCAAAAAAGAATACCACGGTGCAGTTATTATTCTGCCAAGTAGTTTTGCAGCAGCTGGTGCATAATTTACTAGTAAAAATGCTGCTTTTAGCAGCTTCTTGACCGTTTTTTTATTTTCCGTCCTCATTCCAAGATTAGCCGCATTCTTCAGCACTGCTTTTTAGCAATGAAAGTAGCAGCCTTGCAAATGAATGCCTAGAAAAGATTCTTGCACTTCAGGGATCAAATCCGTTTTAAAATCAGTCATTATTTTTTCTGGATGAATAACAACCCTAGCTGTACTGTTTTCAATATGAAATTATCAAAAATATCACAATGTGGCAATCTTTTTTATGGTTAAACAATATACTAGAGGGACTAATTTTGCATTCTACAAAGGCATGGATAATAAGCAGCTGCTTAGTCAGAAATAATCTAGAAAGATCAACCATCAACATATGCAGATCAAGAAAACTTGATTCTTACTTCTGGCTTCTTCTCAATTCTATTTAGCTAGTTATTGCGAGAAATAAAAACATATATCTTTAAGTGTCGATTATGAATAAACATGACTGATAAAACATCTCATCATATTCACAGTAAATACAAATAGTTACGATGAGCATCTAAAACATGAGAATATAAAAATGGGAGAATTTTTTCAGCAAACAGTGAAAAGCAACAACAATCAGTAAGAAGAAGATTAAATGGAGTCGAAAAGAAGATGGAAGTAAAAATCAGGACTTTCATGAAACTCTCCTGAGACTCGTTACTTTTTAATTTTTCTTCTAATAACGTTCTTATCTCGCTCTTACAGTTAGGATTACAAATTTAAAACAAATATCTGACTTGCAATTCAAACAAATTTTGATTTTTGATTTTTTTTAAATTTATGATGAAACAGTCAGATAAAATATTTTTTAGATAACTTTATTCTAATAATGGCATCCAGATATTTCAAAATACTTTTAAAAAATATTAATTTTATTTAATATAAAGAATTATGTGAATTTCAATTTTATACAAAAATTCAGAAGTAGCTTTGTTTTATTATTTTGCTTTTATGTTTAACAGTCTCAAAAGTTGAAAATCAAAGTCAATGCAATAGTCACCTGCGGCGATTGACTTTGAAACAAATTTAGAGAATAAGTTCTATTAAACATTGGACGAATGTCGTTTTCCTACTTAATAATTTCAGATATTACATTTTGTTGCAAAAAATTACTTTTTATGATTGACATCAAAGTGAGGTAGTGTTTTCACAGACGCAACATAACACCAAAAAGCGTAAAACAAATAAACTGATAAAAGGAAACTTTTGGAAAAGTTATTCAATTGTTGAGCAGTACATTGAACAAGGTCAGTGCATAGAATTAGTTCAATGCAAAAAAAATTTCTTAGGGTTGACCAGGAAATGCAGTATTATTAATTATACGCAAAAATGTAAGTTGATTAACGAAGAGAAATGCTTTCTTTTAAGATTATAATTAATTGCAAAATGCTATTAGTTTTCACGTTGCAGTTTCTTGACTAAAACGGTCATCAATCAAAAATGAATGATTAGCTTGCTTCTAATTCAAGCTATTTCCGGAAAGTAAAACTAAAAGATGAAGTGAATAAATAGCAAAAACTAAATGATCAGTATTCTAAATAAAAACTGTTTTAAATATATGAAATCATAAATTTTATATATTAAATATCAATATATTAGACAGAAATGTATGTATTCCATTTCAGCTGCATACTTCATAATCATTTTTTCCACCAGTGTCCACTCTTCGCTGTCAATATCACGCTTTACTTGACTGTCAGCAAACTGCATTTTTAAAGTTTACATTTTCTATTTCAAATTGATTTCGATGCTAAATCAGAAGATGCCTATATTTTAACGCCGTCAGAAAATTTATTTCTAAAATCCCTTATATTTTTGATAATTGCATTTCTACAATTTAACTGTTTGGTTTATCTAAAACATGCTCGCTAATATAAAAATAAATTTCAGTGGTCAATGCTTCAATTTACATTTCCGCTGGCATGGCCTTTGTAAGTTGCAGCCCGTACGTAGAGCATTTTAACAAGATCAGGACAGGAGTTATTGCAGTGAACATTATTTTAATCAACTTTGTGTATTTCAGTAATTGATATTTGTATGCATTTATTATCATTAATGCTGCGCATTTATATGTATCTATATATATCGCTGCGTTTATGCTTGAGATATTTGCACCCATTTATTTATTTTCATTACAGTGACGCAACAATTAATTGAGATAGCGAATGTTTATTTAAATAGCAAACAATGAATAAAGCAGTTACTTATTTAATTATATTGGTGCTTGCATTACGTGAATATTGCGTGCTACATTTATATACCTTTGTATTAATATTAACTTTTTCATGTGTTTGAATTTTAATTAAAAATAGCTTATTAAAAACTCGAGAACAAAATAATTGAAAATAAGGCATGTGGAAAATACTCTTTGATAGTAATTCTAACTTTTGAATATTTTCAGACTTCTTTGACAAAAATGTGCATCCTGTTTGTTATCATCAAGATTGACAGCCATGCCTGTTAATTCGAACTTTCTTATATTTAATTAGCATATACTCTTAAATATATCACAATAATTCAAATTCATTTCAATATTAATTGTTTACATTTATTATTACTTATTCTTATTTTATATTTTTAGATGAATTATAACATGCTTCTGCATTTGAAATTAGTAATAAAAAACTTATATTGCACTAAGCAATAAAAACTTAGAGTAATATAGCAAAAATACGACTTTTGTTTCTTGGGGTTAAAATTACTTTAGAAGTGTTATATGCTATTTAATATTTGCATATTCAATTTAATATAATAGCACAGTGATTCTCAAACTTTTCTGGGCTGCGACCCACTGTAGAAAACTGTAATTTTTTGCGGCATAATTTATAAGTTTATTAGTTAAATGCGTAATGAGGTGTATGCAAACAATGGGCTTGTTTTCTGTTTTGACTGATGACTTTTTTGACGTTTACACTAATACTGTATTAGTTTTAGACGAAAGATGTTGGATAATTGTAGCTTATTTCGAAATTTGCTTTTAATTCCAATAATGCTGAAAATCCAATTTTGCGCATGTACGATGAAGTAAAAGGAAGCAACACTTTTAATGCTGTGGTTGAAACAGTTGGATATGTGTTTTAAACTGATAGTCAAAACTGTGTTAATCTTTTACGATCAAAACTAATTTTAAACGAAGAAATTTCAGACAAATCGATTAATTATTCATCCGCCTTTGTGGATATGCCAGTAGCCACAACATAGAGGTGCTGTCTGAAATCGGACAGAAATAGTGATTCTCAGGGCATCCGTAACTGAATCAAAGTTTAATTGCTCACCCAACAATTTTCGATGAATAAAACTCTCCTAATGAACATAAAGATCACCCTCCCCCCTTACTTTAATGTTTTACGCGATCCACACTTTGAGAACCACTGTAATAGCACATTCAATTCAGCATAATCATTTATTCTCAAATATTAAATTCAGTAAAACATAAATCCCCTAAATATGAAATCACAACAAAGTTTTGCATATTGCGTTGCACTTCAATTTTTATTATTACAAGGCATGTCTCATTGTTATAAAAGAATACATTTTTGAACAAATTGACAAAACAAGAATTGTTCCTACAACCATGAAGCGTATTACGTAAGTAAAGCTTAACATACAAAGTTGTGTCAGGATCAAAATTATGACCGCTTCGTAACACAGCGCTTTTTGGTAGAATATATTACAAATAATGCACATCCTTCAAAATAATGTTTGTAAAATTTCATTATTATATCTAAACAGTAAGAGGGATATTTCTGCAACTTCTTAGTGAATTATTTACTGGTTCAAACAAATACTGAACGCATAAACCAAACTTAAGATGAGTAAGATGAAAATAGATAGGCAGCATTTATAATTATTTCATAGATGCTAAATAAAATCATAAAAGAAGCTGCATTAATTTACCTAAAATATATGAATTTCAATTTGTATTGAAACTTTAAACAGATGATATAGTATCAAACACATCAATACAAGTTTCCAACTCTTTTGGTAGTAACAGTTAATTTATAAACTTGCTGGATATTTTATTTTAAAAAGTTTATAAAAATTTGCAAACCACATACATTTTAAAAGCCATTATAATTTAAAATAAAATTCATATTTTCAAATAATAAAAATAAAAGAAAATTAAAATGCTAAATAATTTTTACAAATCATAAAAGAGAATAAAAGTTAGAATCATTAAGAATCAATTGCATGGTTCAACATTAGATGCTGCTGTAAGGAAAGCGTTATAAACACCAGCATTTTCTAAACAAACAGCCGCTCCGGGAGTCTGTTTTTCAGTAGCCTAAAATATTGGAAAGATATGAAGTGTGAAAATATTTTAAAAATATATTATGAAATGATTTTATATCAACAATTTACTTTATAATCATTTGTTGTGAAACAAACAATGTTCTTTCCTTCAACTAATGCCCATTTTGCGCTATCAGCTTCACGACTCACTTGAACACCATCAAGTTGCATTGGAGAAGCAATTTTTCGAAGTTGATATTGTCTATTGCAAATTGATTTCGATCTTGCATCAGAAGGTGCCCATATTCTGATGCTTGCAGCAAATCTATTTCTCAAAACTCTTGCATACATATCTAAATAATTGGATTTCATATAGTGACATTCGATGTTTAAATAGAAAAGTAATAACCTGCAAATGATTTTGAATGTTTCCCAAAAGCTTGAATATTTGTTTCCACTTGTTCTCTTTTTGATACAAATTTTTCATGTCCCAGAAAAGGTGTTACTCGAACGTCAACACCGTTTACCAAATTAGACAGTTCCATATGTTGATTCAAAATTGCGGCAGGTAAATTATTTACATATATGTATGGTTCTTGGTGTCGAATTGCTTTACCTTAAAATTTAAAATTTTCGATTAATTGAATGCTAATGCATACATAGAATTCGAACAGTTGATGGACATTCGAAATCACAGTTACAAAACTGTAACATAATATTTTATGAAGATGAAAAAATTTATTTTCATACCGACAGAATTCAATTGAGCTTTGCTAAAAGAAACACACAGAAACATATGCCCTTTTGCCGTTTCCTCTGGTGGCCAAGAATAAGCACTAAGGTATGCCAGGAAATTAGGAACTGTGTGTACAAACCACGCAGCTTCATCCGCTGCACTGTGTACTAAAAGGACTCCTGAAAACAGTACACAGATTTAATTAATTTTTTCAGTTATTTATCAAATCTAAAATCACAGTGACCTTTGGTTTTGCTTTTTTCATTTCTGGGAGGCAAATTTGGTGGATCGTCACTATATGCAAGAACATTAATTTGTGGATGATGTTGTACAAAATTTGCCATTGTTGTAATTATGGAATGGCGTGCATTTTGATTGATGTTTGCCCCAGAAGCAGCCCAAGTTGGATTTACTGCTGATTTCAAAAGTTTGGAACTTAATACATTTGGAGGCTTATATACAAAATACCTAAAATAGAACTATTCTATAGCAGATAAGCATTGCGATGACGAGAAATTTTAATTCAAAATTCTATGAATATGGATAACGTTTTTTCGACAATTTTATATTTTTCCAAATGGTACTAATCAGTTAAATTCTTAATCTATCAATTTTGTTTCCAATCCATAAAGTTTTTTAACTGATGATTTCTTTTACATAAATTGCTTTGACAGAAATATGAATTTTATCAGACAGTAGTTCAATGGGCTTACCAATCTACATTGGCGTTACCATCGTCTTTGCATATTGCGACCTGTGCAATACAAGTTTACAGTAAAATGAAGATAACAATTATTGATGTGAACATCATTTTAATAAAATTTGAATATTATCATAATTTCCTTCTTTTCTGTGTTTGCTTTCACTTGTGTTACTCATTTATATATAGCAGCATATCTTTATGTTTATGCTTGATAATGTTAACTGCTATTTATTTATTTTATATTAATCACAGTGCTACAGCAATTATCTAAAACATTAAATGTTTATCTAAATTAACATAATAAGTTTAGCAATTTGTTCTGTGCTTCCTGTTTACCTATTTAGTTACATTTGCGATTGCATGATGTGCAACTGCATAACCTCTGCTGATGTTGACATAGCTGCGTATATATAAATTTTAATTAAAAGTATCCTATTTCCATAATAAAATTATTGACGTTGGAATATGTGGGTGATATTTTCTACAATTTTTCTTCTTTTGAAATCTTTAAACTTATGTTAAATATCTTTGCTTATTGTCAGCACTATCCACACTGCGTTTTGCACATATTTTTTCAAATGTAAAGCAAATAATTGCTTGTTAAGCATGATTGAAAAGTAACAGTCATAACGAAACGACAGTTATGTAATTATTTAGCAAACACTTTTAGTTTTGCATTTCAATAATTTAATAAACTTTTTTTTTATGTCTACGCTTATTCTAACTGTTCGGTTTAAAATAAAATTGCGCTATTTCAGTTTAGAAGAACTTTTATGCCAAGTGGTTGATCTATTATTTAATAAGAAGGTGAAGAAATGTATTTCTTTTTGCAATAATCATAATTGAAAATTTATTGTATATATAGATATTTTAGTATTCAGTAAGAGTCAGGTAAGTGTTTGTTTCATGATTTAATTTATATGAAGACATAAATCATCTATACTTTTCGGTAGCTGTTCAATACATGTGAAATGTTATTTTAATTTAGTAGATACCTAAATACTTTTCATAGATTTCAAATAATAATGAAAATATCATACTTCGCAGCAAAACTTTCACTGAAACATTTTAAATGCCATCTTATATTTCAAAGAGCAAGTGCGCAACTTCCGTCTAATTATTTCAATAATTGCAATGCAAAAAAAGCGGAATTTATTTAATTTCACTTTAGTTATTAAATTACTGTGAAATTGTCATTTGTTTGATAAACAACACAACGGCTGAAAATGCTCTTCATCTATTTCAGAGTGTCTGAAAACGGGAACGGGACAAGCCTGACGAAGATGGGGGAGTGTAAAATCTTGATGTAGCTGGACGTTTGGGCGAAGGCAACGGAGTCATAAATCTGCTACCAGGAAAGGCGGGCTGGCTTGGCACGTTTGATACTTTTGGAGTTAAATTCATTTGACCATAAGGAGGAACTGCAAAGTCATCTTTCGCTTTATTTGGCTTTGAAACTTCAGAACCTCCTAAATGTAAAATGGCGAAGCGTTAAATGACAATCATCACACGAGTAAAATCTGCATTGTTAATTTCACAAACAAATCTTATGCACAAAGTTATTAATGTTACCACTAACCTCCAATTGAGCTTCCACTTTCACTTATGTCACCAGCATTTTTTGAACTTTCCGCCAACCAATCCAAATAGAATGTCACTCTTGTATAAAGAGATGGTTTATTCAATTGGCCACAAAAACCTGCAATCGAACTAGACACACCGAATATTACCATCCTGTTATTATATTCACAAAGAAGAGGTCCGCCAGAATCACCCTTCAAATAAATTAATAAAAGATAATTCAAAAAACATAAAAATTAATATTTACTTGGCATGACCCACTTCTATCTTTTTTACCACCGATACATATGCTAACAGTTGAATTTGTTGGACAGCTTTCATTAGACCAAACATCCACCTTAGCCACATTCAAAATTGGAGATGGAGGACCATAAGCTAAAATATAATTCATATAATACTGAAACATGGTATATAATGAACTCTTACACATCTCAGCTCCCCATCCGACCACCCAACACAAAGTAGTTGGTAAGGGCTCTTCTCCAGGCTTAGGTAAACAAGCAGGTCTTGTGGTCGTTGTGTAAAAAACAGTTTCTTTCAGTTGCAGCAATGCCATATCATTTTTAAGTGTCTTGTCATTATATTGTTGTTGCATTATAACATTTTTAACGGGGACTTTTTTTTGGGTTTCTTCATCCGGGTTGTATACATTATGGGCCCCTAAGAAGACCTCTATTTTCTGAGGTACCACCACCCTTCTTCGACTAAAAGTGCAATGTTGTATTAATAAGATTTTTACTTTGAATTCCTTGATATTTATTATTGAATAAGCTGATCAAGTTGCACTGACTGAATTTCTACTTACTTGGTGTCATAAATACAGTGGGCTGCTGTTAATACCCACGTTGTCCCATTTCCTGGTTTAAACTGAATTAATGTTCCGCCACATCCAGCTTCCATATCAGATTTTGAAACTATCAATTTCACTTGATATGGCACTGAATTTGGTCTTGTTTCCCATCCACCACTAACTTTATTTGATGGAATGCCTTTTTTTTTCATAGGAAATGCTGAAAGTCCGCAAGGAAATGGTTCTGTAACTTTGCCTGTCTGTTTAGCATCAGTAGTTTCATCAGAATCTGAAGAATATTGAATTAATTATAAGCAGAATAAATATTGGCTGATATGAATTCTTTGTTAAGATATAAAATTGTTATTAATAGTGAAAAATGATGTATACGTGCTGATCTTACCAAGTGGCTGACCAAGGTTTACTGCTACTTTTCCATTGCTCATATCTTTTGCAGTATCTAGTTCTTTATCAGTTTTTCTAATCCAATCCAAAAAGGCTGACACTTTTGTGAAAGTACCTACTTTCTTAAATTGACCACAGAAGCCTGTAATTGCACTTGACAGGCCAAATACAACCAATCTTCCATTTCTTTCGCATGTCAATGGTCCTCCTGAATCACCCTACAACAGCAAACAAAAATAATGAAATTATTCATCAGCAGCTTTTGTATTGTTTGCATACTTGACATGTCCCATGTCCTCCAGGGCCTCCTCCAGCGCAAAATTTGGTTTCAAGTCCACCTTCCAAGTGACATTTGTCGTCAGGTTGAATGGGTATCGCTGCCATTTTCAGAACTGTGCCCATATCTCCTCCAGCTATGCAATACAGCTTTTGTCAAAATGGGTAGTGGTGATGATGATTTACTTACAGAAGTGAGCTCCCCATCCGGATGCATAACACAACTCTTTAGGAATCGGCTCGTCATCTTTGTTAGGTAGACATGCTGGTCGAGTTTTGTCTGTGTATGGTATTTTTTCCTTCAATTTTAGCAATGCTATATCAGCAACTAAATATCTTGTATTATAATCCGGATGGACTACAAAATTTTTAACCGGAATTTTCCTTTGACTTTCTTCAAAGTGGTTTTCAAGATCGTGGGCCCCAGTTACAACATCAATTTTATCCGCGGACACTGGTCTTTGTAAACTAAATTTATGATTCAGTTTGATAGAATTAGCATGACATTACCGTAGAAATTATAAATGGTTAATTTTGTTAATTTACGTTTCCTCATAAACGCAGTGTGCTGCTGTGAGGATTGCGTCTGTACCGTTGCCTTCTTTCAGTTGTATGATGACACCACCACATCCAGCAATTCCCTCTCGTTTTTCAATGTATAATCTTACTTGATATGGTAGAGAGTGCGGTGTTGCATACCAGCCACCTGCTATTTTGTTGCCTGCTGGGTCAGTTTTTCTTATTTCATATGCTGTTAATCCACATTCGATATCTGCTAGTGAAACCTGAAATTTTTAATTTTTTCAAATAAAAGAAGCATTTTCAAAATTGTTTGATGTTCTTGTTTGCACTGTAGCTTTCCAACTGTTTTATTAGAATTTTTAGTGCATGTATTTCCCGTATAAATCAATAAAATAATAATAAATAATGCTTTGATTTCTAAATTGACTGTCTGAAATGTAAATTCTGTGTTGTGTTTTGAACAGTATGTTGCTCACATTGTGTTTTGTGACAATTATTAAGCAATATTTAATGAAAGATTTGTAGGTATGATTTTTTGCCGCATTGGATAAAGAAATTCTTATTTAGCTATCCAGCTTTTTAATGCTATCCAATTATGAAGTACATTGTTATGTGATGAAAGTGAGAAGTACCTTACCGTCGCGCAGAGTAAATTTTCGTTAGATGTTTTTTATTTGATTTAAATGTGCAATATTTCATTTCACAGATGCTGTTTTGTGAACAATTTATAAAGCTTATCCATAACAATTAACTTCAAATGTGGTGGGTCATTTTATCTACAAATTTTAAATCTTCAAGGAGTTTTATATAAATTTGTATTAACATACTTTTAGAATCGCTGATTTTTCTCAATGTTCTTGCAGTTTTTTGCCTATTTTATTATTTCAGCTTGAAAATAAATTCTTTTACAAAATTTATATTGGTTTTATGAAAAAATTAAAATTAATAACATGAATTGTAATATTACTTACTGTAGTTAATGAAATAAATAAAATGCATATTATGGTTTTCATGATTTGCGACTATCCAATTGAGGATGCTTGCTTTTTTTTGAAGAATTTCCCATATAAATAGTTTTTGCATTATTTGATGAATTTGAAATGTCAATAGCGATTCCAGTGGTAACTCAATTTCAAAATATGATATCTCTCCTCTTGTGATTTATTCAAATATTTTTCTTCAGTTACATTGACAAACATGTTCAGCATTTTTTGCACGGTGCAATCTGTTTTCATTTGCATGACGTTAATATTCCATGCACTGACTGTTGACATTTACCCTTCCGTATTTTGATGTTTAACTGGTATAAACATAAAAGTTATTTATGCATTTTAAAATTTCATTTTGTTTCATTAGTCTTTATTGTTTGTTCAACATGATTGTTTAGTATTTACTAAGTGATGCAAAAATAAAAACTAAATATGTGGGCTGTAATACAATAATTGACCTTTGAATTATGATAATAACATTCATTTCATAACAATGTAAGAATGTATAATTAAAAAATAATAAATGTGTAAATGTATAATTAAAAAGTGGGTTGAAGAATGATAAATTATAGTGCATAAGGATCAGTAAATAAATATCTTGTTTTTAAGCCATAGAATAGTAATAAATGATGAGCGTGGAAACTCATTTATAACATCAATCATGAAATTACCCATTTCGTAACACTTTGTTGTAATACGTTTTACACTTTTATTAGAGGAAGAAAGCAGTTATCATAGACTATTAAATGAAAATTAATAATAGCAGAGATGGCGCTGTGCTGAACATGTGAAGCAGTGGGTAGTTGTCTTTCCTAATTAAATGAACTTCTGTAATGAGATTTCAGTAGTTTATTTTACTGTCACAATAACATTTATTGTCTTTTCTTATTAAAATGCTAATTCTTCTTGTGATTATATTAACTTGTTTTGATATCATTTTGGCAAGATACTAAGATGCAGCTAAATTGAAAGGTAAAATTAAAAATCAAATAGAACCGACAGCAATGTCAGGCAATTTGGCGGTTGTGACGCATAGATACCTGTTATGAAATTCCTAGCATCTGCGAGCTTTTGAAAAATAAGCAAAACTTTATGATTTTCATAAATTAAGAACTCATGGGTGTGGCTAAAAAACATAATGTAAGGCTGTCTATTGCTAATATTTATTTTCACGGATATTGTTGTAAATAAAGTTTTTACAGTTGAATAAAATTAACTTATTCAGTGAGGCAATCCAATCTGTATTGACATTAAACTTATGGGAGATAAATAAATCACCAATTGATAAGTCACGAAGCACAGTGACAGAAAATATAAAGTTTGAGAATAGAAAAGCACTGTAAGAGTTTGTTATGGCAAGACATGTGACAACAGAGTGCAAAAAAAATTGTGATCACAACAGTACATCACCATAGCCATCAGTAGTGAAACAGCAATGAGCTTCAATTGAGCACGTTATCATCGACATGCTTGGCACACAAATGTTGATAACTGAGATATTAACTGCGTTTAACATATTACTGCATATTGCAGTACCCTAGGTACTCCCTGGTTAAGGGAATGACATTCACTGTTTATTGTTAAGATGCTCAGCGTAAATTTAAAACGTTTTATTGATGCACATGTTTTATATTATTAATTGTTATACTAGCATCCGTTTATTAATTTGAATTTGAAGTTGATGAAGTTAATTTGAAAAACATTTTAAAATTTCACAAATAACAATTGACAATGACTTTTAAAGCGCTTGTTTCCTTCTTCATATAAAGAATGCTGAGTGCAACTTGATCAGTGATGCCAACTAAAATTTCAAATTATTATTTTTAAATAAATTTAGAATTAAAAACGCTTACTAATCAGGACATTTCAGTTCTTTAAATTCTATTTGAAAATGAGAACTAAAGTGGAAGTTCAATTGGAGGTTAGTGGTAGTATTAATATCTTTGTGCATAAGATCTGTTAGTGAAATTAACAATGCAGATTTTACTCATGTGATGATTGTCATTTTACGCTGCGCCATTTTACATTTAGGAAGTTCTGCAATTTTAAAGCCAAATAAAGCGAAAGATGACTTTGCAGTTCGTCCCATTGGTCAAATAAATTTACCTCCAAAAGTATCAAACGTCCCAAGCCAGCCTGCTTTTCCAGGTAGCAGATTTGTGACTCCTTTGCCTTCGCCTGGACGTCCAGCTACATCAAGATTTTACACTCCCCCATCTTCGTCAGGTTTGTCCCGTTCCCGTTTTCTGACAATCTAAAATTAATGAAAAGTTTTCTCTGCATATGTGCAGTTCATCCAGAAAATTACACTTTTATGCAGTTATTTGATAATTAAAATTAAATGTATTATTTTTTTTTCTTAACATCGTATTTGTTGAAAAAAAAACTCAAGATGCGTACTTGCATTCAAAAATGTAAGATTGCGTTGGAGATATTTGTTTGAAACTTTCATTGCAAAGTATGTCTTAAGTATTGTTTACGATTAATGAAAGATATTTTTGTAACTTATTAAATCAATATAATGTAAAAAAAAATACTCACTCTGGATCTCGGAATAAGAAATCTATAAACAGTAGTGTAAAAGCAACTTTTACTAAATATAACGTTACAATTATTTCTCATGTTGCGACGTATAATAATGAGATGCTGTACATTTCAGAAACTGTTGAATTGAACCACAATTTGTATCTAAAATTGGCTTTGATACATATTTTCTCTTTTATGCCTTAATTAAATAGAAAATGTACGTTTTGTATTCTTCAATTTCTGATTAATGATTTCTGAAATAGGTGAAAACTTCTTATCAATACTAGATGATGTGTTGTATGCTTATAAATACTTTTATAAACTTCAGCTGTGTTTCCTTTTATAAATGTATTTTTTGCATTTTTTCTGTTTCTGAGTATTTCAAATTGTGGATTTATGGAGTTTTGTTGCTTTAACGCTTTTATTTTACAAACAAGAGCAGGAAACGCTGCAGAAGTATTTGCAGAGGTCGTAATGTCATGAAAGATACTAATTAGTGCATGGATGTTTTTACGAGTTTGTGCCTCAAAGCTTTCTTAGTTCATTCATCATTTATGAAGAAACGTGAAATGTATTGATGCAAAAATATTGTCACTAAAAGGCGTACAGACTGTAGATGCCTGGTAATTTTATATTTTATACATTTACAAAGTTGAGAATGTTATAATATTTATTTTTATTTATTGTCATTGTATATTAAAAATTTGTAATGTAGATATTGTTCATTGTAATTGCATTTCCTTGTTGCACTTGGTGTGTTTTAATATAAATGCGCTTTTTTGTGAGTAAAATTTATTTAAAAAACCTTAATGAGTTGAAATAACAAGATGATGCAGCTGTGATATTGATGTGAAATTATTTGATTAACAGACAAATTGATAAAATTATTTTCAATCAATAATAATTAGCTATTGTTTTTCATGAAATATTCAGTTTAATTATACTCAGTGTTTCTCAACCAGGGGGCGTATGAAGGTTCCAGGGTTGAGGGCGTGAGAAGTTAGAATTTTTAGTCTTGCAAGTGTTCGAAATTCGAAAGTTCAATTCTGCTGTGATGTGAAGTACTTCCTGAGCTCATGCACTTATGTTATGCAGCTCCTAAGTTGCCCAGTCAATAGATATCATTATGTTGTTTACAATGCATTGATAAATTGCTAGTCTGCATATCATAGTAATTATTTTTATTTTGATGCTGGTGACTTTTTGTTCTCCAGTGAACTGTTTCTCACATTTTGGTATACTTCATCAAAATTTTCACCGCCTTTTTATACTGATTATCTTAGTTTTAGCTTAACAGCTTCAGCTGTGAACAACTTACCATTTAACTTTGTACTAAAATAGTATTGAACTGTAGCTTGGCTTGATGCAACCATGAAGCAACAATTTGCTTTGCGTACACAGAATAAATACTGCACTGCTTTTTTTTGGAGGGGGGGCATTAACTGCAGAACTTTTATTCAGGGCTTGATACGGGTTGAGAACCACTGAATTATACATTACAGGAAAAAAGTAATCTATTCCGCTGAAGACAAAATTTAAGCATTGCCATTTAACAGAATTTATGTGTAATTGCAATGCAAGTTTATTTTTGGATACTGATTACGATTGTTTTATTAAAATTATATAAAATGATTTTGAAATATATTTTCTCGTCAGTTTTTCAATTATATAAATATAAAGATTATAACAATAAACAAAGTAATATGAATAAAAAAGAATATTGAATGTTGTAAAATAATACATTCATTATTTTGCTTGGTGCAGTTACTATGTAATGGAAGAATTTATTTCAAAAAATGTTATAATTTTCAGCTTTAACTATTTGTCAATAAATGATTACCAGGAAACTGCGTGAGTTGATATAAAGATTTACTGGCTAGTGCTGAATAAGATTTATTTATTACTGAGCTTTACTTTTCTTAAAGTGGATTTTTTTTAAATTTTCACTTGCCATTTTCCATTGCTCCATTCATAAATTTCATTTTCATTTTATAAACACAGAATGACGAACAATTTGTTTTATTGCAAATTTTATGCAAAATAAAATTTATTTACATTTATATTGATATGACATTCGGCAAAGAAGTTTTCCATGGGAACGCCCGTGTAATTAATAAAAAAATATTTTTTACACATATTACAAAATCGAAACTGAAAAGGCATCATTTTTACAGAAGAAAAAATATATAATACAAAAATTTGATTGATACGTTAGCAATTTTTTCTGTAATTTTACATTTATTCAATTTGGTTTGTAAAATAAAATACTATCAGTGTGCTGGTTGAAATTTCTTTAAAAATATTTACATTGAAAATTACTTAGTTAACTTAAAGCACTGCTTCAAAGATACATGAGAAGGAAAAATTAGTTGCAAAAAATAAAATAATGAAAAAAGTAAAGACTGCAATTCAAATTGACTGCAGGGGTTTTACACATGCAAAGAAAACACAACTATATTGATAAGAAGCGACAGCGCCGGGATGCTGAGCATAGGAAGCAGGCACGTCGAGTTGTTCATTCTGAATAACAAATCCAACTTTGACAATTACTTCACGCAAAATATCATACGGCAATTCGATCGACTCGAAGGGACCTTTTTCAGAAAAATGGTAAAGCAACGGTCCGAAATTAAGCCAACAACCACCCGGCTTTAAAATGTCATAAATTCTTTCAACGTAGTTGATCACATTGGCAGTGGTGTCGATGAAAAATACCGTACAAACGCTATCCCAGCTGTTAGCTTTGTCATAAACTTGAAGAAAGTCTCCGGCAACCATGCTCATCTTACCTCCACTAAATTGTGATTGAGGATCAATGTCGGGCACTTGTACGGCAACAGTTTCGTCATCTGGCACCAATGATTGATGCCATTGACTGATCCATGGATAAATGGAATACTGTTCTCGAACAACGCAGCGGTTGAGCATGAAATTCGAACCAAAAAGCATGTAATACGAATATTCGTTGCCTTGGGAAAAGAAACCCCGTTGGGCAATTTCCCAAACCAGACGCCCCATGCCAGCACCGGGTACGAGTACTTGAATTTGGGACCGACCCTTCTCCACCGGATACCTGGATTCCAGTTCGGCAATAACAAGCCCGTAACAAACTTTCCTTTCCTCAACGCCTGCAGCCGACCAATCGCGTGCACTCTGCCTAAGTATGATGTCCAATTTTTCGGCCAAATATTCAGGCACTTTGGCCAGCAAATTGGCAGACATTATTGGATCGCGTTCAAAGTCGTCGAACAAATTCCGCGCTGAGATGCAAATCATGCGCAAAAACCTGCTGTTAATCTCAACGCATTGGCGAAGCTTTTTAAAATGTACATCCGTTTTAGCTTTTTTCAACCTTTCCAATCCGTACAACTTTGCCAAACGAACGTACTCATTGGCGCAAATGCGTACAAAACGAGTTGAATACTGTTCAAACGATGCGCAAACTAAACCGATGTGCTTCACCTCTTCTTCAAACGAATCGTCGTTGTTATTCATTCTGAAAATTTGAAATAAATAACACTATAAAAAACAGAAATAAAATAAGATCATTTGTGTAAATTGGAAAAAATAATACATTCATCAGGCTATATTAAAATTAACAATGCAAATGTGTTATTAGAAGAAATATCAACTGAAATGTTTTGTTGAATTTGAAAACTGTTGTTCACTACGCTGATCAGCATAAGAAAATTGAAAAAAGTTTTCAAAATTTTAAAATTCCATTCAAATACTTCTCAAATATACTTACATATTTAATATATAATTTGTGTGTAAATATGAGATTATCAACTACATTAATAGAAGCAATTAAATGCCCACTGTGTTCTGAAATTACAGCATTAACATTTAATGAAAAAATTTTTACATTCTGAGTTGTAATATTGACGTGGGTAAATTTTCTTCATTTTTAAAGAAAAAAATCAAGCATCCCGAAATTCTGTAAAAAATGATAATTAAGGTCAACTAACATCAAGGTAATACAGTATGCCAGTTTTGGGGTATACTTTGCAAATTGGCCATAAATGTTGATGTTAATTGAAAGATTGAATTTTCAATTAAAAAGTTTATAACCCAATGCATCTACATTGAATGTGAATTATCAATTTCACTTTTGAAATATATGGTCACTTCCAAAAATTAAAATATCAATTTTCACAAGTTCTAGTACACATTATAATAATGAATAACATTAAAAGATAATTCTTGAAATATTATTAATACTCGAGTTTGACTTCAGCGTCTGATTGAAATCTGTTCTTTGAAAAATTATAAATCACACAACATTGCTAATAAAAGCATCCTTCTAAACAAAAGATAAAGTACAATCAGCACCACTGTGCAGTGCTGAATGTAAATCTTTTTCACGTTCACGAGTAAATACTGTTATACATTTTGTCAAAGTGCCTGCAATTTTGACAAAAAATTAAGACAAAACATAATATTAGCAAAAAAAAAACTTCATTCAATGCCCGGCCCCATTTTTCTGCTAATAAATAATGCAAAAGCGAAATTTCAAATTCAAAAATCCAATTCCACTTTAATAAATTTGATTTACACTGCAATATGTTAAAGCGGTTGTTAAAAATGAAAATGCGCAACAAAAATGGATTTATCTTTCGATCTATTGACCCCCTCTCTCTCTATGTTGATTGAAAGTAAAGATAAAAAAAATTTGTCCGCTATGCCCCTATACTTATTAATTGCTTCACAAACGACGGCACATTGGGTATATATCTTTTTTTTCTTTTTTTTCATCCTTCAATTTTTCCCATCGACAATCATACAGTTAATTAACACTTGGAATAAAAAGTATAGCCCAGAATGTATGAAGAAAACGGCACTGCAAAACTGAAAGCAGCCACCGGGAGTTGGTCAAAGACAGACAGTTCAACTGCATATTTAAAATGAATAAAGTTTAAGAAAAAATAAATCTGTGAGCGGTTAAAAAAGTGCATGTTCAAGGAATGCATTAAAAAAAGAAAATAAAACACTTGAAAATAATAAACGTCGTATTAGAGTATGGTAAAAGGCTGTCCAAGCCGCTGAAAAGGAAATTGACTGCAAACGGAATTTCATTATTCAATTCGGAAAAGCAACGCAAAGCTCAGTGCGCCGTTAGCTGTTTAACATAACAGAATAGATGATATGAATGAATAAATAATAAAAACAATAAATAAATAAATAAATAAATGAAATAACAACACGGTGTAGAGGACAGAAAACAGACAAGCTGGCAGTTAAGGACGCGATGCAAGACGGCTATAACAACAAACGGCATTTCGAGCAGTAAGTGATATGGATATGAAATTACGGGTAGTACAGCGGCAAACAGCAAAATATCCGAACGGAACTTTGAAGTGAAACATCATCATTTGCCGAAAATACCACCAAATGTAGATGCAATGACCAGGGCTAAAATCGCCAAGCAGATGATGATCAGAATCTTCTTCTGAAAAAAGGAAATTTTTTTCAAAAAACAAAAAAAAAAGAAAATTAAATTCAAAAATATACAAAATGATACAATGTTGATTTCATACTTGCAGAACAAACAGCAAGCCATGCAAGTCAAAAAAAACTTTAAAATTCAACAACAACGACAACAACAACAACAACAACAACAACACGATTTTAATAAACAGTGATAATAAATAAATAAATATAAAAGGTGATGCTATACGATAATCACATAACACACGCTCATGATCAGCATAAATGATTGCTAAAATCAGATTACATCGAATCATCACCATCATCATCAGTGCAATTGCAAGCTGTAAATCAAAAAAATAAATAAAAAAGAGAATCAAAAATGAAACGTGATTTCTTTCTTTTTATAATTCATAAAACATAATAATTGGCTGATCATATATATATAATATATACGTGAAACTTATAATTGATTGCATATCAAATTTTTGAAATAAATAACAACAAAAAGGCACTGCCAATTGTCAAACATTCATTTTCACACAATGCTATCATCAGCAAACTTTGTTTGTGCAAACGGATACGGCAATTATTATTGCAATAATGCCAATCAGAACAATCACAGCTACGAAGATGCAAACTTTCTTCTGCAACAAAGCATAACAGTTTTTTTTTTAATGCTGATATTTGAAGGAAAAAAACAAAAGATTTTTGAAACCAATTTTGTTTTTCATGCAAAACACCACCCATAAATTCAACGTCCACATATCCTAAACAACCTAAACCTGCTGTCTATTTTTTTTAAACGTTAAAAATCATGCCAAATTAACAAACAAAAAGAAACAAAAAATTGCTATCAAATTAGAGAAATTAAAATGAAATAATGCCAAAGAAATGATAAAACGTGCAAACGCACCCGTCTGGCTTTCGATTGATATTGAACCGCCTTTTTGGTATCAGAAACGGCTCGATCGACATAATCTTTGGCATGTTCGACATTGTATTCTATCCTGTCGATCATTTCACCCTGAAATTGCACATCCTCATTGCAAAGAGAACACCAAAAAAAAAAGAAAGAAAAAAAAGAAAAAAAGTTTTCACTTGGGATTCCACAAGCATCGCCATATCCATAAACATGTCGTGCAATTCTCGAATGCTACTTTCCAACTTGATGATGTCGTTGTGGCGAGCTTCGATATCGGCTAAAGTTTGCTTCGCCTGTTGGGTATCGGTGATGATCTGCAATCAATGGAACCGTTGAAAAATGGATTTGACCCAATAAACCAATAAAGTTGAGGAAAAAGCTTTACCCCCTGAGTAAAAATTGCCGGATTTCCACTTTCTATCATCTCTTCCAATTGTTCACTGTCCACTTGTTTCCCAGCTGAAAGAGCAAATTTGAAAATCTCATTCTAATTGAATGATCAAAAAAAAAAATACATCATGCCATCTCACCAATATCCAGCTGACGTTGAATTCGACCTTTGCATCGTTCTCTGTAGTCTGTCTGTGTTTTGTTGTAATCTGTCATCACTTCGACAAATTTTCGAGACAAAGTCGAATGCTATAAAAAATATACAGAACAACACTGAATTTAAGATTTAAGAAATGCAAAATAATTAAACAAAAACAAAACAACAAGTGCATCAAAAGATGCTAAAATACTTGTGTTTTTCGTATCCGAAGATCGGCTGTTGATCCTTCGGTTGATTCATCTTGTTCCAATTGTTGTTCAATCACTAGAATAAAAAGCAAAATCAAAAAAAAAAAAACAAAACAAATTATCACTTCAAAATACATATAATAATTTTAAAATCAGCAGTTGAAATTTCACATTTTGTGCATATATTTTGGAAAATGAAAAAATAATTTCTGACAATAACAAAAACACTGCCCTTACAAACCTTTCAACTTATTTCGAACTTTATTGGCAGTCTTCTTGATACTGGCCATGAGTTCTTCCAATTCATCTTTCGTTTCTATAATTATACAATAAGAGATAATTAATAAAATATTTTTTTTTTTAAATATTTGATTTGACACACTTGGATCATTAACCGGATTGGATAATATAGCCGAATGCTTTTTCTTGACTTCTTCGACATTGTTCGCAATGAGATCGATACTACCTCTAATCTCTTCGACCTGCATTGAATAAAAAAAATAATAAACTTGATCAAAATAATAATAAAAAAACTGTTCAAAAACAAAATTTCAATTCTTATTATGCAATTGTTGTGCAAGAGATTTATTTTTTCTGCACGTTAAAAATAATTTTCTTTTTCTCCCCTGCATAATGAATCTGTTAAAATTCCATGTCAAAAATATTCGCAATTTGAAATTTGGTTTTTAATTGCCTGAAAAATGAATATTGCACCCACACCCACATCCATACACAGCAAAAATGCCAGACAGTTAGCCGCAGACTGGTGTCCACAACAAAATTACTGTCCTTGCACAATTTCGCAAAACATTGAAAATCTTCTCAGCATTAAACATTTTGGTGAAATCTCAAAAATTGAAGAAAAAAATTATTATTATTATTATTATTATTATTATTATTCATCACCACTTCAAACGACAAATCAATTGATCGATCGATGAAGCATTTTTGAAAGCTGGCTCCGTTAGCTGAAAAGCGCGTTTCATTGCTACCAAGTCATTTGTCGATCTTTGTCACCACGTTCACTTCTCGTTCAAGTAACTACATTTTTCTCGCCCAGTTCGATTATTATTCTTTTCAAACAAATTTCAAATCAATCAACCATCATGTTATATCACTGCTTCAAGTTAAAAAAACTTACCGCTCACTCGATGAATATTGAAATATTAAAAATTACACACATCATGTCTGCATTAATAATAAGAAATTGCTTGTTTTCCCATCTTCGCAAGAAATAATAATAATAATAATAATAATCAATTTCCTCATACGAACTATTCACCATAAACTGATGAGTAATTTTTCAATGCTACATTGCCATCATTTGATGCTTGATTTTATAAGCTTTTCATCAGCTGTTAAACAAGCATATATATATATATATATTCAAATCAAAAGTACAAAAATATCACTCCCTAACATAAAATTCAAAACTTTTAAATTACTCTCCTGATAAACGAAAAACAAAATTATTAATTCACCATTTACCAACTGTTTTTTTTATATTGCATCTGCACCAGCTGCTATTCTGCAATTTTATGCAACCAAGCATAAACATATTAACGGAAAAACGTCATGAATAAATTTTCCAATATTAATTTCTGATAAATAAAGCCTTTCCACTAGTCGATGCGAATAATCAAAGCCACAACAATAATTGAACTGCAAAAAAACACTTGCACACACCTGTTCACTGACATATTTATCAATCGATGACGGTTCATTACGTTATTCAATGAATTTATCATTAATAAGTAATCAAAAAAATACTCTGAAACGAAAAAAATTGCAACAGATCCTCAACATTAATTTTGCCAAATATTTCAATCAAACAAACGTTTAGCATCGCTCAGCACATTGGGAAAGCAGAAACACTTTTTCAATGCCTCGAATTCATTAACAATTTTATTAAAATCAAATTAAAATATTCCACCGTGTACGTTCTCTTCTTCCAACAAACCAAATGAAAAGTTGAAGCCATAAAAAATTATAAGCAGAAAAAAAAACAAATCAAACTGAATGCGATTGCAATAATTTCTTATTCCGCTCATACAAAATTCCTAATATCAATTGTAATGTAATAAGAATTTAAATATCTGATATCGATAATGGATACGAATAAAAATTGAGCATTCAACAACACGAAATAATGTTGAGAGAAAGAGAGAGAGAGAGAAAATATTCATTCATATGTCATTTGATTTTTCACAACATTCTAAAACACAACAGTGATTCCATAAATTTCAATAATATTTCCACGTCCAGATGTCAAGGTCTTCTTCAGTCAACGTTTCACAAACTATAGTTTAAAACAGTTTTTCATGTGATCATATATTTTCTGCTTCAACATATTCAATGTCACTGAACTACTGACGGGTGGTGTCAAATACAACAATGAAAAATAGAAAATCTCGTTATATTTTTAATCAATGAAACAATTTTCAAAGTCCGCTTGGATAGAGAGAAAGAGAGTGAGAGAAAACGTATTTTTCAATGACCGGACAAATTTCATTCAACTGTGCAAAATACGAACAAATTGCACGCAGTATGCAGATATATATTGTAATGATTTGAAAAGGTACGCGGCTAATAAAATAAAATAAAAAACAAATTTGCTTTTAAAAAAATTGTTGACAATTCCCTGAGGTGAACAATTGAAATCAATGATCCAATGCCTAGAGGTCTCCAAGAAAGCTCCAGTCAATACTGAGGGGATTAACGATCAAGAGTGGTCCAAAAGCTAACAGAGATACAAATACACTGAATTGCTAATAATTGCAAAGGCGAACAAACGATCGATGATGTTCAGCCGTGACAAGTCAACGCATCTGTTAACTTTGATTTTTGACTACTGTTGTACAATAATACCAACATTCAATTCGTTCAGTATTTCATTTGTGTAGCTTTCACGAACAAAGTAACAACGACGACGACAACAACAACAAAAATAATTATTATAATAATAAAATCAATTTTTTTTATCATTTCAACGCATCGATAGAGAGTATGCTAAATTTAAAAATTTCCCTACGAGTCATCTGGGCAAAGAAGCATTATTAACCCGACATTGACCAATCTGTCGCGTGCTTAATCACGATCAAGAAAAATATTAATTATTCACAAATTCAATCTTCGACGATTCATTTTCAAGAAAACTCCTCAAAAATGTTACAGTGCGTAAAAACAGTATTAAAAATTTCAAATAAACAAATCGACTACAAAAAGTGTATCGCATATTATTTCTCTGAACACGTTGGTCAGATGTATATCAATAATAATTTAAACTGAAATCGATCCCTTCTGCTATTTGAAATCAATCTTGTCAGTGACGCAATTTAAACGCAGAAGCTGTGAGAAGGCAGACCGCTTATAGACCAAATAAAGTCTTTGTCAATGAGAAATAGGAAGCTAAGCAAAATTATCGGTCAGTCGCCAAGTGATTTACTTTCACACTACATCAGAATGATCACATCAAAGACGATCAATTTACCACCTCTGGCAACAATTCTCATATTGTCTGAAAGTGACGGGGCGCAAACATCAAGCCAAGCAGCAATGCCATTGCGAAACTTGTTCAAAAGCATTAAAACGCTCTTTGTGTAAACATAATTGTCATTCTAATGACAATTTAAACAATTAAATGGGATAAAAGTTTCAATGCAAATAACTTTCATTCATTCATTAAAATTAAAAAAAAACTGTAATTATTATTTGATTGTTTTTAAATCCTTTCCAGTGAATTATTACAGTACAGTAACCAAAGCATACAAGTTATATAGCGTATATACAAGCAATCAACAAATACGCGTTGACTAATTACAAACACAATGATTCGCCAATAAAACAAATATTATTTCAATTTAAACTGAACAAAACTTAATGTGATCAATAATGAAACACATTTTAGCAATTTCACAAAAAAAAAATAACACTAAAATTCGTACCTGCTCGAAAAACTCTTCCATAAATCTGTTTCCATCCACATCCACAGTGACATCGCATGAATCATCTTCGCCACTGCGCGCCTGAAAATTTTATTCTTCTAATCATACCCATCAGTTTACAAAACATAGTGACAATTTCGCAACATTTCAAATGAAATAATATTATTAAAATGAAATGTCAAAACAAATTATCAACTTACCGCTTTCAGCGCTTGAAGTCTGTCTCGAGTCATAAGCTAATTTTCTCTATAATAAATAATACTTAAAATATTCATCTCTTTGAAATTTCAAAAAAGCTACAGCTAGCCAAACAAATTTTACCGATGATCACTGAACTTATGCTTCTTATTACTGTAACTTATTTGTGCATTCAGGTTCATCGAGTTTATAAAAGATTTGTTGAAAAATAAAAACTGCTGCGTTGAAAACTCAGACAGAAACTAATATTCAATTTTAAACAAAATTATAAATTTCAGTTTGGAAATTTCCACAATTGCCATTTCATATTTTCCAGAGAAACAACTGCAACGTTCAGTAAAACAATTGAATTAAAAATCTGAAACTTTATAATATTTTTGCAATAACGTAAAATTCAACAATTTAAAAGCGCCTTATTATTATGCCATTACAGTTTCCATGAAATAATTTAAATAACGACGAATTGCTTCTTTCATATCATCGGGTTGTATTTTGTCTGTATTTTCAAACTGCCCGCTTGCAACATTTGTTTCGTGTACTTCCAAAGCAATATCCATTATTGCTGCAACAATTTCAAAAGCAAAAATACTGATTGCTTCCATTTCAGGCCGTGAAAGTGTTTTCCAAAATGAACTGAAACCAATATGACAAAGCCACTTGCCAAATAGCCAACTGTCCTTCTGCTTAACGGGTAAAAAGGACTGTGTTCTTGCAAAAGCAAATTCGTCATAGTCAGTAGTGCTAAAATTTTCAGTTCGTTTTGCCGCCATAATCTCCCTTCGAATTGCTTTGCCTTTTTGCAGAACCTCTTCTATGTAGTCATCCTCGTAACCAGGCGCCAACCACTGGGCTATTTTATAGCTCCAACTTGTTACATTACTTTTGCGAGACGTATTAAGAACAACTGGAACATCATCGCAATCCATTGAATCGATACACTTTTGCAACTGTACGGTTTGTTTTCGAATACTTATGCAGTAAATTAAACGATTCATCAATGGCACTTGTTTTCGACAGGCAAACAGATAGTGTTCAAGACGTACCGTTTTGCAATTGAACTTCGACGCTAATCGTTTTGCCCTATCCATACATTGTACAATCAAAATATTCAAAGCACTCAACAATAAATCACAACTATCTCTATTCGGTTCTGACGCATCTCCAAGCGCAAACATAATTTTTGTCATTTTTTCAGCCATTTTTTCCGTTACGTTTTTCATTGATCCCATTCCACTTCATTCAAATTCTTTATCAACAAGTATCATCCTAACGAAACAGAAAATAGAAATCAATGCATTGATATCGAAGAAAAAATCACACTGAAAACAAAAATGATATTTTATTCGTTAAAATACAATACTAATTATACAAAGGTATATATAATGAAATGTAGATATGCCAATTGGACAGTTAGTAACAAAATAATAAACTTTCTTAAACTTAAAATTTCTATCAATGCTTATACAAAATTTGATTTAAAATTGCTATGAAAGTGATTACTGTAATGCATTAGAACAGGTAGGTTATTTAAAATACAGTTATTTTACAGTGATGACATTCATTATTCATATTCATTCAATTTTCAATTTTAAAAGATTAAGAGTTATAATCACGATTTTTTAAATTAAAAAAGTGCGAAATCAATTCAAACATAAAAAACAATTAAATTATATAATGTACGAAACCGTCGTGCTTCCGATGATTAGGTAAAGGAGTCCTATCAATTCTTTACCGTCAATTTCAAACTTTCAAATGCCCAATATGACAGCCAGTATTCGGATGTCTTTCGATGAGTTGCTAACAGGTCGAATCGTACTAAAAACCTCCAAATTTCTATCCTTGACCACAAGAGTACAATATATTAATATTTACTCCAGGAATGTAAGAATGGAGTCTAATATGAGTCTTTGACAATCAAATATGGTACATAAACGGAAGAAATAAACGCATAAAAAAACACACACTGCTAGCCGCTCTCCATCAGTTCTATCCAATGTTAATCACGCGCTTTTTACTAAAAACTAACTATACAGTATGATTATAATGATGTTCAAGTATAATTTGTCATTTTTGATTTCTACAAATTAAATGCAAGTTTTAAAACGTGTGTCATCAAGTTTCAAGCTAATTCATTTCAATTCTTTCAAACCCAGACTAATTTAATCGCAATCTTTTTATTTGTTTTAATCAATATAAAAATAGAATACGGGTTTGAAGTGAATATTATAACAAAGTATGATACTAAGTAGAATCAGGTTTTATCGAAAAAGTAAAAAATATCTAAAAAATAATATAAAGCTTTTGTCAAATCTGCATTTTTGAAGCACTAAAACTTAGTTAAGATTTTTACTGCCCTTGTTCTTTGATTTGTTCAGATTGCTTTTAAATTGTTAGGTTCAGATTGGATTTCATGTAAATAGGATGCTGTGCTATTTAATGAAATTTCTCCTCAACTGCAGCATTTTATTTATTATTGGTATGATATTTTCATTGGTTCTATTTTTTATTGGTTTAAAGTTGTTTTAATATGATTCGATCTAATGTAAATGTTTTTTGCCAGTCTTCATGAATCAGGATTTTATTAGCAGCTATTGCTATATTAATTGCTTATTACAGTGGAACTCCGATCACCCGATCACTGATTATCCGAACACATTTTAGCCAGCTGATCATAATGCATTGTTTACGATATTAAATTCAACCAGCATTTTACTAATACTGTAACATTCTGTTGTTTGCCCATTTTGTCCGGTATGTCTACAACTACATTGTACATAATAGTATCGTATATATTTATTTATTTATATTTATATTTATATTTATTTATTTATTTATTTAAAGGCCATAAAATTGAGTATTCAAATTTTGTTTCTTTATTAAAATATATAGAAAAAGTATTTACACTTTTCACGTGTTTACAAGAGTTTAATTAATTTTTACATTTTCAACGGCAACAGCAATGTTAGGGACATTAAAAATATTCTTTGACGAAGTTGGTGCAACAGAAACTTTACAAACAGAATGAAAAAGTGAATTGTATAAACAATTAAGCCATTTTTTAAAGTTGCAATAAATTTCTTTAATGTGATCCATTACAGCAACAACTTGATTTGTATAAATAACTGTGTTTACAGCAGTGAAAAGGGGGGAAATACTCCAAAAGTAATACATAGTTAAACTTGAAGGACGTAATAAAAATTCAGCGACAGTACAAGATACTAAAAAGCTTGAATGTAATAACTGACTACTAGTGGTTATTTTTAACCTTTTTAGTATTGCTTTTTGTCTGATGGATTGTATTCCTCGAATGACATGATAGCTGGAAAATTTACTACGAATTATTAATACAGCTGAAATGCAGAATAAAACTGATAAACAGTTTAAGAGTAGTATTGTAATTCTGTCACTTAAGATTACTTCAAAAGGAAAGACTTCATTAAATATGCATTTGGTTGATATTTTGCGCTGACCAGCGCTACCACATATGCTGTAATACGTAATGATTCCACTTATGCATATGTTCAACATACAAATGCCACATAGAAGAATTATAGTCTTTAATAAAGGCCTTTTTGTGCTGCATTTTATGAAGCAGGCATTTCGCAACTGAACGATTGCAATGCATAATGTAATCATTGGTGATTGTCTTGCACAAATAGTTGCTATCTGGTAATTCGGTCTGATCAGCATACAGAATTGTGGTGTTGTGAAGTTGAATTCACGACATTTCATGTCAAGTAAGTTATACATTCCCGAATAACAATAACACATTGAATTAATACAGTTGGTTGCCACCAGAGCTAGAACATTTAATACAAATTTTTTTAATGAAAAATAACTCTTTCATACTTCTTAAATAATTTTTTAGAATAATTGTCGAAATATCATGTTATGACATTGAGTACTGTCATTTAATGTCATGCATAAAAAAATATGTTCATTAAATTATGTGGACTTTGTAATGATTTCACTTTATTAACTTAAGCTTAAGTTATGCACCTCCTTTTATGCTGCTTTATAAACGTTTTTTTAATCATCAACTTATAATAAATAATTGACAGTTTAAGCAAAAAAATCATTGTGTTCAAATGTATAATAATATACGGTGTTAATACTGAGGACAAATTTTTGGCAGTGTGTAACAACATTGAGTTTATTATTTTTTACTGAATATTATCATTGAAGCGATTATTTTGTGATAACTAAGTGGGGAAGAGATTCAGTTATGCTAACTGCTGTCATATCTTATTACTATTAACATATCCTGTTGAAGAATGTAATTTTAGTACTGCATTACTATTGAAATTATTTGAGTTTTACCAAGTGCACTTTAAATGATGATTATATTTGTAATTTATTCTGAAATTCAATTTATAAATTTCATATATAGTTTAAATAGCTTAGTAAAAGTAATTTGTTAATGCGATAAAAAAAATTTTTGGCATTATTATTAAAATAAAAATTGTGCATTACTATAATCATTTTCAAATCATATTTACCTATGACCTGAATAACAATGACGCTTTTTGTTTTCTTGTTCAGTAAAAAGCGAAGCATAATCAGTTGTGCTAAAACTGATATTGTACCGTTAGATATGAAAAAGATAGAAACGATGGGATTGTTGCCAATGCTCATTTTACTTTTGCACAAATGACAAAATTATGAAAGTTTATAACAGAGGTTTGTTTGCATGACGTTTCAATGTATAAAATGATTATTTTTTACGTTAATATAAAACTTAATATATTTTTAATAATTTCATTAGGAAATATTTTCATTGCTGTTTGCTGATTTTCAATAATATAATATTTATATGAATGATTGAAATCTTCATTTTCCGTGTAGACTTAAAGTAACCATTTAGTTTTTAATTAAAAATGGATATTGACTATGTATGGATCATTAATAGATCAGCATTTAACACTTCCTTACATTTTCTGATGCTCAGTAAAATTCAACCAATAGAACTATTCCTTGTGATTGCACATTGAAGAAGGATTGGTTATACAATAAATGTACACTTTACACTGTAATCCTATTTCTTTTATTTTATCTTTTTCAACCCCTTTCCTGATACGGACTATTGAAAATTAGTAAGACTTTTAATTGAAATTTTCGTAAATCATCATCATCAAGTTTATGTTGCAGATTTAATGTATAATGAAGCAGTAGCATTTGTGGTCGAATCTGTTGCAAATCTTTAAACTGGCGAATAAGAATTTGCTTTGAGTGTTGCGATACGCAGTCATTTCAGCAGTTATAAAAGAATTTTTTTATTCAAGGTCACTTGATGATAATTCTATTGTGGAAGAAGAAATGTGATATGCTAATAATTATTATTTGCGTTGAAATGAAATGTCTAAACATGAAATATCTAAGTAAATTAAATATTTATTTTTCAAAAGTTCGTTAGAAAATATTTTCATTGCTGCTTTCTTATTTTCATTAGTAAACTAATAAAATCAATGTTTTACCTCTCAGTTGATTTCCTAAATTTAAAATAAACTCTCAATGATTAATTGATTACGTATTGATCATAACATTTGAGAGTTTTGCTAATAAACACTTAGTGAAATACAACTAAAATAATTATTTCTTACATGCGAGCATCACTGATTATAAAATAAATAATTTTGAAATAAATAAAAATAATTGATAATGCAAATTACAGAAGTGTTTTCTATTAATGCAAATGAATGTTTTAAATTTTAAATTTACATTATTAGCTTTAATATTAACAATAAATAATTAATTATTTATTTTTAGTGACGCGTTTCGATAAAAGGACAACAGATATTACAACAAATAATAATTATTTCCAGAAAAGACTGTGTCATTTGCATGGCTGATGCAATATTGTTACCAGCAGTCCAAGATGTTATGTTATGTTACGTAATGAGATATATCAGCTAAATGAATAGCTGAGTATGATGTAATTTGCCAGTAACCTGGAAATTTATACCAAATTTGTCGTAATGATCATACTTTGAGAACTCATTGATTGTGATCATCTTTCCTTTGCATTCTTCACTTAGAAGAGGAATCATTTAACATTCAAATTCAGTAGTGCTGTGCTTTATTATCTTTAATTTTCATTTCATGATTTATTTATGAGCATCTACGTTGGCGCCACGCTAGCGCCATTTCTGTATTAATTAAAACCATAGGCACCACTCTGAGAATTTTTCATAAAAATTTTGATTTTTTTCTGACATATATCTTTGAAGTGCAGCAAAATTTATTTGCGATCAGAATCTTCTTAGAAACTATTGTTGTACGAGTGCCCTATCTGTTTTCTGAAGCATTTAAGCAGAAGTTTCGACGTGCTTGTGACTGCGCTTAAGTTGTCAGTACCTCATCTGTGATTTATTATAATATTTGTTTTTTTACTGATTGTTAAACTGTTTTTTCTATTCTGTACTACTTAAGCATCATGGAAGACAGAAGACATTTCAGATATTAATTGTTGGCTACATGTAACCAATGTTAGTGCAGTACAAGATTTCAATACTTTGATGGGAATCTAATTTCTTAAAAACTGTTGCATATGCTCCTTACATATATATATGTATGCATATTTTTTTTTATAATTTGAGAACACTGATTTGTCATCCACTGACTGCAAGATGCTTTCAAACAACTTGGAAATTGTTCAGAAAATGTTTTTCATTAAAATTAATAAAAGTTAAAATGAAAAATTTCCTAAAAATTTACACTAATAATTTACTTTCATTTTTCTGTAGATACAATAGAATATTACTTATTGGTAAACCATATGAAAACAGTTGAAATGTGAAGAAAGAGAGCATACTGAACAGACCGCATCAGCTTGTATCATTATTAGTAATAGTGGTTTAGTGAAATTTCAGCAGTACTGAACACGAGAACATAATGAAATTGACGTCTGGTTGTATTGCCGAGCATTAAATATTTTTCCCGTGGTTTGTTTTCTCCATGTATCAACAAACCATAATAAAATTAAGCTTATACGGCAAATGAAGCAACAGGCGCCACGAGACCCCCACTTCTGTTCATCAAGACTGATAGTCAGAAAGAAGCTTCAGGATTGCCAGGATTTGGGGATGTGGTTTCGAAGCAGCCGTTCATCAAACGATCGACAGGAGAACAATGGTAGCAGATTAATGACCAAGACGTACCGCGCAGCTGACAACCCCAACTATATATAAACAAGCTAAGACTGAAGAAAAAGTAGTAGTCGACAGGCGCTGAAAGCAGCGTAAATGAGTGCTGCTGAAACGAACCATGAAGATTTTGAAAAGGGGACTGCATTGCTTACCTGTGTTTATGTTTGCTCCCCTCATCAGGTGAGCGTTGTATTGTTGTAAATAAAGTGTGTCTATTTGTCCTTACTCATCCTTGGTAGCTGTAATTGTTTACATACAGCCAATACCAACGCTGAACCGTTTACTATAGAATAAAATATAGTAATAATTCAGTAGGACTCGCAAATTCAGCAGAAGGTTGAATATAGCGTGAAGACATACAGTCAGCTATATAACCTGACAGTCTGAATTGAAAGTGCAATAGTAAATCACTACGCCGCTCCTACATAATCAGTTGAGCCAGCTGATTAAGTTCAAAATCAATGCACCCAAATTTTGAATGCAAAATAGTTAACGATGCAATAGATTGTTAATGTTGCATATTGTATCACAAAGTGTCGCCTCTGGTATCAGTGGTGGGAGCAATCATCAGTGAAGTAATGCCTATAACTTGACTACTTTTGTCAGTAAAAAGATTGCAGTAACTAGGTCAAATTACTGTCTATTATTTGATTAGCACGTGGTGATTAATAATAGCAATGATTTGGCATCGCTTCTTATGTTTTGGCTTAATGCTTTAATGTTTCTTGCTTTTAATTTTCTATGTGTAACTCTTAAAATGCAGCATTATAAGAAATAAAAATGAAGGGTGTATTTGAAAAATTGTATGAATTTAATAATAAATAACATGAATAAAAAAGGAATTGTAAAATTAATTCTTGATTGTTCAGCTGTTAAATAAACAACTGCAATCCTGTTTGAATTTCAGCATTAGCAAATGTTTGATAAAATGAATTTAACCCTCATCCAGGCAGCAAATTTTACACCTCAGAGCATTTTAACTACTACTAACATATGGATTATTTCAATATAATCATCAAAAAAAGAGAAAGTGTTATGTGTCTACATATGTAGACAGGTGCCCGGAATATGAACAGTAAACATGAAACAACAGCTTAAAAACGTCATAGATCAAAAAGATTTACTGTGGAGATAGAGCATGAAATTTTATCGATAGATTTGGAATGAATAAGGCTAATTATTTTTATTTAAATCAACAGTGCTGTTCCATACATCGTTTGTCTACATATGTAGACAGGTGCACGGATAAGGGTTAAACCGTAAACGAAGTTCACATATCTTCTACCTGCTTTTTAACAGTGATTGAAATCTGCAACATTTTAAAAATTATTTTAAATGATGATTAAAATAATTTATTTTACATAATTCTTAATACAGTTTGTTACGTCACTGTAATGAATTTAAAATACTAATGAAATCTGCAATAAACTTAAAGTATTGCAGTTCATATCACATATTCAGTGTTGTTTGAAGCTGAACAAAGCCATTGATTTTGCATTATGGTTTATTAACTGAAATTATTTATTAATAACATTATTATTAGCCTTAAACTATTTTATAATTATAAAAGTTCACAATACAATGCTACTTGTTGAACAGGGTTTTACTCATTACTCATTACTCATTAACAAAATTTTTTCTGTTTGAACTGTGTTTCTCAAAGTGTGTGATATCTAACTGATGTAAAATATCTAAAAAGTTATAATAAAGAAGAACGTACAAAAAATGTTTAGTTAACTTTAGAATTACAATAATAGTCAATACACATGTATATGTGTATGTAATTGTAAACATGTTTGTATATATCTTTGTATGTAGATATATATATATATATTATTTAATTAAAGGACATAATATTAAGTATTCAAATTTTGTTTCTTTATTAAAGTATGTAAAAAAAATTATTTACATTTTCGCGTGTTTGAAACAGTTTAATTTTGAACGGCAACAGCAATGCTAGGGAAACTAGAAATATTCTTTGACGAAGTTGGTGCAACAGAAACTTTACAAACAGAATGAAAAAGTGAATTGTATAAACAATTAAGCCATTTTTTAAAGTTGCAATAAATTTCTTTAATGTGATCCATTACAGAAACAACTTGATTTGTATAAATAACTGTGTTTACAGCAGTGAAAAGGGGGAAAATACTCCAAAAGTAATAAATAGTTAAATTTGAAGGAGGTAATAAAAATTCAGCGACAGTACAAGTAACTAAAAAGCTTGAATGTAATAACTGACTACTAGTGATTATTTTTAACCTTTTTAGTATTGCTTTTTGTCTGATGGATTGTATTCCTCGAATGACATGATAGCTGGAAAATTTACTACGAATTATTAATACAGCTGAAATGCAGAATAAAACTGATAAACAGTTTAAGAGTAGTATTGTAATTCTGTCACTTAAGATTACTTCAAAAGGAAAGACTTCATTAAATATGCATTTGGTTGATATTTTGCGCTGACCAGCGCTACCACATATGCTGTAATACGTAATGATTCCACTTATGCATATGTTCAACATACAAATGCCACATAGAAGAATTATAGTCTTTAATAAAGGCCTTTTTGTGCTGCATTTTATGAAGCAGGCATTTCGCAACTGAACGATTGCAATGCATAATGTAATCATTGGTGATTGTCTTGCACAAATAGTTGCTATCTGGTAATTCGGTCTGATCAGCATACAGAATTGTGGTGTTGTGAAGTTGAATTCACGACATTTCATGTCAAGTAAGTTATACATTCCCGAATAACAATAACACATTGAATTAATACAGTTGGTTGCCACCAGAGCTAGAACATTTAATACAAATTTTTTTAATGAAAAATAACTCTTTCATATTTCTTAAATAATTTTTTAGAATAATTGTCGAAATATCATGTTATGACATTGAGTACTGTCATTTAATGTCATGCATAAAAAAATATGTTCATTAAATTATGTGGACTTTGTAATGATTTCACTTTATTAACTTAAGCTTAAGTTATGCACCTCCTTTTATGCTGCTTTATAAACGTTTTTTTAATCATCAACTTATAATAAATAATTGACAGTTTAAGCAAAAAAATCATTGTGTTCAAATGTATAATAATATACGGTGTTAATACTGAGGACAAATTTTTGGCAGTGTGTAACAACATTGAGTTTATTTTTTTTTACTGAATATTATCATTGAAGCGATTATTTTGTGATAATTAAGTGGGGAAGAGATTCAGTTATGCCAACTGCTGTCATATCTTATTACTATTAACATATCCTGTTGAAGAATGTAATTTTAGTACTGCATTACTATTGAAATTATTTGAGTTTTACCAAGTGCACTTTAAATGATGATTATATTTGTAATTTATTCTGAAATTCAATTTATAAATTTCATATATAGTTTAAATAGCTTAGTAAAAGTAATTTGTTAATGCGATAAAAAAAATTTTTGGCATCATTATTAAAATAAAAATTGTGCATTACTATAATCATTTTCAAATCATATTTACCTATGACCTGAATAACAATGACGCTTTTTGTTTTCTTGTTCAGTAAAAGGCGAAGCATAATCAGTTGTGCTAAAACTGATATTGTACCGTTAGATATGAAACAGATAGAAACGATGGGATTGTTGCCAATGCTCATTTTACTTTTGCACAAATGACAAAATTATGAACGTTTATAACAGAGGTTTGTATGCATGACGTTGCAATGTATAAAATGATTATTTTTTACGTTAATATAAAACTTAATATATTTTTAATAATTTCATTAGGAACTATTTTCATTGCTGTTTGCTGATTTTCAATAATATAATATTTATATGAATGATTGAAATCTTCATTTTCCGTGTAGACTTAAAGTAACCATTTAGTTTTTAATTAAAAATGGATATTGACTATGTATGGATCATTAATAGATCAGCATTTAACACTTCCTTACATTTTCTGATGCTCAGTAAAATTCAACCAATAGAACTATTCCTTGTGATTGCACATTGAAGAAGGATTGGTTATACAATAAATGTACACTTTACACTGTAATCCTATTTCTTTTATTTTATCTTTTTCAACCCCTTTCCTGATACGGACTATTGAAAATTAGTAAGACTTTTAATTGAAATTTTCGTAAATCATCATCATCAAGTTTATGTTGCAGATTTAATGTATAATGAAGCAGTAGCATTTGTGGTCGAATCTGTTGCAAATCTTTAAACTGGCGAATAAGAATTTGCTTTGAGTGTTGCGATACGCAGTCATTTCAGCAGTTATAAAAGAATTTTTTTATTCAAGGTCACTTGATGATAATTCTATTGTGGAAGAAGAAATGTGATATGCTAATAATTATTATTTGCGTTGAAATGAAATGTCTAAACATGAAATATCTAAGTAAATTAAATATTTATTTTTCAAAAGTTCGTTAGAAAATATTTTCATTGCTGCTTTCTTATTTTCATTAGTAAACTAATAAAATCAATGTTTTACCTCTCAGTTGATTTCCTAAATTTAAAATAAACTCTCAATGATTAATTGATTACGTATTGATCATAACATTTGAGAGTTTTGCTAATAAACACTTAGTGAAATACAACTAAAATAATTATTTCTTACATGCGAGCATCACTGATTATAAAATAAATAATTTTGAAATAAATAAAAATAATTGATAATGCAAATTACAGAAGTGTTTTCTATTAATGCAAATGAATGTTTTAAATTTTAAATTTACATTATTAGCTTTAATATTAACAATAAATAATTAATTATTTATTTTTAGTGACGCGTTTCGATAAAAGGACAACAGATATTACAACAAATAATAATTATTTCCAGAAAAGACTGTGTCATTTGCATGGCTGATGCAATATTGTTACCAGCAGTCCAAGATGTTATGTTATGTTACGTAATGAGATATATCAGCTAAATGAATAGCTGAGTATGATGTAATTTGCCAGTAACCTGGAAATTTATACCAAATTTGTCGTAATGATCATACTTTGAGAACTCATTGATTGTGATCATCTTTCCTTTGCATTCTTCACTTAGAAGAGGAATCATTTAACATTCAAATTCAGTAGTGCTGTGCTTTATTATCTTTAATTTTCATTTCATGATTTATTTATGAGCATCTACGTTGGCGCCACGCTAGCGCCATTTCTGTATTAATTAAAACCATAGGCACCACTCTGAGAATTTTTCATAAAAATTTTGATTTTTTTCTGACATATATCTTTGAAGTGCAGCAAAATTTATTTGCGATCAGAATCTTCTTAGAAACTATTGTTGTACGAGTGCCCTATCTGTTTTCTGAAGCATTTAAGCAGAAGTTTCGACGTGCTTGTGACTGCGCTTAAGTTGTCAGTACCTCATCTGTGATTTATTATAATATTTGTTTTTTTACTGATTGTTAAACTGTTTTTTCTATTCTGTACTACTTAAGCATCATGGAAGACAGAAGACATTTCAGATATTAATTGTTGGCTACATGTAACCAATGTTAGTGCAGTACAAGATTTCAATACTTTGATGGGAATCTAATTTCTTAAAAACTGTTGCATATACTCCTTACATATATATATGTATGCATATTTTTTTTTATAATTTGAGAACACTGATTTGTCATCCACTGACTGCAAGATGCTTTCAAACAACTTGGAAATTGTTCAGAAAATGTTTTTCATTAAAATTAATAAAAGTTAAAATGAAAAATTTCCTAAAAATTTACACTAATAATTTACTTTCATTTTTCTGTAGATACAATAGAATATTACTTATTGGTAAACCATATGAAAACAGTTGAAATGTGAAGAAAGAGAGCATACTGAACAGACCGCATCAGCTTGTATCATTATTAGTAATAGTGGTTTAGTGAAATTTCAGCAGTACTGAACACGAGAACATAATGAAATTGACGTCTGGTTGTATTGCCGAGCATTAAATATTTTTCCCGTGGTTTGTTTTCTCCATGTATCAACAAACCATAATAAAATTAAGCTTATACGGCAAATGAAGCAACAGGCGCCACGAGACCCCCACTTCTGTTCATCAAGACTGATAGTCAGAAAGAAGCTTCAGGATTGCCAGGATTTGGGGATGTGGTTTCGAAGCAGCCGTTCATCAAACGATCGACAGGAGAACAATGGTAGCAGATTAATGACCAAGACGTACCGCGCAGCTGACAACCCCAACTATATATAAACAAGCTAAGACTGAAGAAAAAGTAGTAGTCGACAGGCGCTGAAAGCAGCGTAAATGAGTGCTGCTGAAACGAACCATGAAGATTTTGAAAAGGGGACTGCATTGCTTACCTGTGTTTATGTTTGCTCCCCTCATCAGGTGAGCGTTGTATTGTTGTAAATAAAGTGTGTCTATTTGTCCTTACTCATCCTTGGTAGCTGTAATTGTTTACATACAGCCAATACCAACGCTGAACCGTTTACTATAGAATAAAATATAGTAATAATTCAGTAGGACTCGCAAATTCAGCAGAAGGTTGAATATAGCGTGAAGACATACAGTCAGCTATATAACCTGACAGTCTGAATTGAAAGTGCAATAGTAAATCACTACGCCGCTCCTACATAATCAGTTGAGCCAGCTGATTAAGTTCAAAATCAATGCACCCAAATTTTGAATGCAAAATAGTTAACGATGCAATAGATTGTTAATGTTGCATATTGTATCACAAAGTGTCGCCTCTGGTATCAGTGGTGGGAGCAATCATCAGTGAAGTAATGCCTATAACTTGACTACTTTTGTCAGTAAAAAGATTGCAGTAACTAGGTCAAATTACTGTCTATTATTTGATTAGCACGTGGTGATTAATAATAGCAATGATTTGGCATCGCTTCTTATGTTTTGGCTTAATGCTTTAATGTTTCTTGCTTTTAATTTTCTATGTGTAACTCTTAAAATGCAGCATTATAAGAAATAAAAATGAAGGGTGTATTTGAAAAATTGTATGAATTTAATAATAAATAACATGAATAAAAAAGGAATTGTAAAATTAATTCTTGATTGTTCAGCTGTTAAATAAACAACTGCAATCCTGTTTGAATTTCAGCATTAGCAAATGTTTGATAAAATGAATTTAACCCTCATCCAGGCAGCAAATTTTACACCTCAGAGCATTTTAACTACTACTAACGTATGGATTATTTCAATATAATCATCAAAAAAAGAGAAAGTGTTATGTGTCTACATATGTAGACAGGTGCCCGGAATATGAACAGTAAACATAAAAGAACAGCTTAAAAACGTCATAGATCAAAATCATTTGCTGTGGAAATAGAGCATAAAAATTTATTGATAGATTTGGAATGAATAAGGCTAATTATTTTTGTTGGAAAAAAGTACGACTCATCAGCACCTGACCATCCGAATGATGTGGGATTACGGTAGTTGGTGAGTTGGCGTGAGTTAGTGACGTGAAAGCGTCAGAAAGTGGTGTGTTTGTCAGTGATTGCGTTTTGTTCTGTGTGATTGTCCTTAGTGTTCGCGTGGAGTTTGTTCAGTGTACATTTGTGTTCGTTGATAAGCGTTCACTTTCGCTGAATAAAGCTGGTTTCCACTGTTTTGTCCAACTTTTTGACACGTTCGTTTATGAACAAAGCTCGGATAGCGGTTAGTCAATCATTGTTGATTTTGACCTGCCGCCGATTAAAACTACAGTCCACTAGGCTGCAAGCGACAACAGTTTTGTCGCTAACATTTGGTCCTCCGAGCCGGATAAGTAGGTTTCACCGAAGTCGAACCTAGGAAGTAGGAGTCAAACAGCGAGCTACGAATAGCTCAACGTGATTGGAACCATGTCGAAAGTGGAAGCTTCGTTTCTTACGAAAAATTTGGATCTCGGTAAAAAGCGTTTGGCCAAGCTGCTGAAAAACGAGCGGCAGTGCAAGAGATCGAAGAACAACTTTGAATGTCGGAAGAACATTACCGTCAGGTCGAGGAGTGTCAAGAAGAATTCGAGACGACCCTGGACGATGACGAGGCGAACACGGCGAGGGACGAATGGGATGTGAAGACCCTATTCGAGCATATGAGTCAGAACGTGGATGCGCTGACGGCTCTTGGAAAGGACCCACGTACTTCCGAATTGACAGTGGCGGAATGCTTGATCGCTTTAGCCCGGGAGTTGCTCCCATTTCGGACAAAGATCAAGTGGGACGAATTGGCGGCAGCGGATGAGTCAGCACATTCCGACTTGTCGCGATTCTTGCAGTTCCTTCGGGATCGAGCCGAACTGATGCAAGATCGCCGTCCATAGTTACCAGTTAGTGGTAGTAAACCGCCGACTGCGACTTGTACGTCGCAGATAGTCACTCACCGTGTGTGGCACGAGAAAACTGCCACGGATCTCCAAGTCTCCGTTGCAGACCGTTGTTTTGTCTGTAGAGAATCACACCGACCGTCGGACTGTTTCGTGATTCGGATGGCATCGCGTAGTCAACGACGGGCGTTGGCGAGGAAAGCAGATTTATGCTTTCTCTGCCTTAGTTCAGGACATCTGGCTAAGGAGTGTGATCAATCTGGAGCCGAATTACGGGAGTGTTGTTTCCCAAGCCCGCTTTCCAGCGGATGGTCTCCCTATCCCGCTTCCCAGCGGTTAGCTCTCCCTTTCCCGCTTTCAGCGAGAATGTTGTTTCCTGCCCCGCTGTCCAGCGGAAGGACACCAATTATTTAGACACTGTGGCAGGTCGACATCGAGTGGAACGACCCGCTGCCACCGGAAGCGAAAGCTCAGTGGCGTAAAGGTGATGTAACAACCATTTCTACACGGTGGCGTTGCTCATTACAGGTCCGGCTGAGGTAGACGCCGAGCCGCGGCAATAAAACCTCCATCCCGCCCAGTTCAAAGACGCCGCCGGCCAGGACCGCGGGTGGCTTCTGGCGACAGTTCCCCATGACCCAACCAGGCGGC
>JYDO01000023.1:337319-355303 GCA_001447755.1 Trichinella papuae | reverse complement strand
CCTATCTCACATTCCTCCTAACCTTGCACTGCTATTCTCAAACATTTACTTATTCCTAATACTCAAACTATAGCAGTGCCACAAAAACTCACTAATCAACTCAATAATTATTGGTCTTAGAAATGATTGACAAAATATTCAACCATTTTTCTTTCCGCAAATGAACACTAAACTCATCTCGACAAGGTTTGGGACGTGAAAACGTTCAAATGCGGAAAGCCACTCATAATATTAGCGCAAATTACTTATAATCTACTTACAATAAACTACTCTAATTAACAAACATCTGAATTATATGCTCGATAACTTACAGCTCGAGTTTATATAAATTATAGACTCAAGATCTCCTCAGTGAAGTTTAACTATTTAACCTACCTCAACAAAATATACTTACCAAACTTACCGTCGTCTTCCGGACGTTGGCGTCCATCTTCTATCTTTGTGTTTCTAAATTAAGAAGAATTAATTCAATGAATTAATGTTATAATAAATAAAAAACAAAGCCGTTTTTATTGCTATTCTTCGTCCGTCATCGCATTGAAAACGCCATTGTTCATTCGCCGCACACCGTACGCCTACAATTATTTCAAATGAACTTCAATAGCAACGTAATAGTAGTCAAAAGAAGATTTGCATAACATTCATTTCTACTGTTTAACAAGTATCAAATGTGTTGTTCATAGTGTTTAACAGACATTGTTCAGGTCATACATAAGCTCAAAGGCAGACAAATTTAAATTGCACTCAAATTTTCATTCAAACTATACAAGCCTATGTTTGAAAGGATAACATTCTTCAATATCTAAAAATATACCTTACTCTATAATTAACGCAGAAATAAACTGAGCAAATGCCGTTTATCGCTGCTGTTAGTCAAGACAGTCAACTTAATTCAACTTAAGATGAAGGCAATTTTCAAATTGCCCCTATTTGCATAAAAGTCAGACACTGCGCGACTTGTTAAGAGCGTTGGATATGCAATTCGAAGATGAATTACAACATAATATGTACAATAAAAATTTCAAATGATTTGAAAAAAAATTCAGATGCACTGTTAAATTCATAAAATGAGGAGTATTTGAAAATTCAGAAATGAACTTGGCACCTTCCTATAATGTCATGATGATGTAAAATTTAAAAAACAATATAAAGTGATCATAGAATTAAATAATTTTTGCAGGAAAACAGCATTTTTTGTCTTGCATAATAAAAAACACTATTCGATTAGTGATATTCCACCTGTTCAGTTCCAAATGAAATTGAATGCCATAATTTAGTGAAAGATGATAAATTGATCAACTTGTCATTATGACGCGTTCTATTTTATGTCATCATATGGATATTTCGCCGTCCCTTTGTCTGCCACTATGACGCTTTCTATTCGTCGTCAAGACATGGAAGTTTTGCTCTCCTTCTGGCTGTCACTATGACGCGGTTTTATTCCTTTTCATCATACGCAAATTGTATTCTCCCATGTCGCATTGGCTGTCCCTAAGACGAGTTCTATTTTTCCAAGCTGCCCGTATGATTCCTATATGCCTATACGATGCCTATATAAAATTCTCTCCTTCTTTTCCTCATACTCCTCCAAATCCTCCTCCCTTCTTTGTTCCCCCCCGCCCCCTAGTCCTCCTTCCTATCCCTCTTTTTCTCTCTCTTTAAGTCTCTTTCTCTACCATCTTACGGCTCTCTCTTTCTCTCTCTCTCTCTTTTGCAACCAACCTCCCTTTTAACTCCCTCACTCACCCAACACCCCCTCAAACCACCGGTTTTATCCCCGTAATCCCAACGATCTCTGACTACTGCGTTTATTAACGATAGCGATAAAATGCATCATCGCTTTTAAAGTATTATTGATTCCTTAGTGATTCTCTTCCGTGTTTTTTCCAGTTTTAATAAAAGCGTGGGCCAGCAGTTCATAATGGTATCACTGATATCAGTAGGTACAAAGTTTGTTTATTACATCACTGGATAAGTATTGAATTTGATCTGGCAGCAATGGATTACATCAGCGCATTGGAGCAGGTTTGGAGTCACAGCGCTACTGCCGTGTAGCATGTGCACTTAATCTGTTAATCAAAATAAGAATTGCACCTGAGCATCCGATAGTTACAGTAGTCAGTGTGTGTATACGTGTGTTGGTGTTATCTGTTAATTATGTGTTGTTCGTTGTTATTAAAGACCTTGATCTATAAGTGAGCAAGATCTTGAACGCCGTAAGTAAAAGCTTTTTTCATGATAATGGATTACGTCAACACCACAGACGGTTTATGAAGTTGTTGTCGATGCTGTCAACGTGCTAGTTTAGTTTGGCATCAACGCAATCATGAAATCAAGAAAATAAGAATATGTAAGTAAACAAATGCTTCTGTGATTACTGTAATGATTTGCATTAGTATAATTTGAACAACTCTGAACAAACAGTGAAACCAAACAAAACGCACAGTTTGAAATGATGCGCTTCCAGATTGACAAGCAATATAATATATATGGACATTTCTGGGGTTGCTTTTGAAAACTTGTCAGATATTGCGAAAAAATAAGAAAACACTGCAAATTCATTAGCATTATTTGTTGTCATCAATAAGTTAATCAATTTTATTGTTAAACATGCATTCTTGTTGTGGTTGGTTTCCCTTTTGCTGCCAAATTCAGTTTTTTAGCCAAATCACGCAGACTTGCCGTTTTCTTATTATCACTTACATTAATCATCACTTACAATTAATATTGATTGTTTCATCTTTATTTGTTCTTATTATAATACAAACAGATCAGTAGCGTTGTCTATCAGCAAAATAATGAACAGAATAATCATAATGATAATCTTGTAACATTGATCAATTTGTTGCTGACAAATTATTGAAAGTAAAAACATAAATGTAGTAATAATAATAACAGTGATAATAATTGGCAGAGAGACAAATGACAAAATAAAAAATGAGAAATTAAGTAATAAAATTGGTGGAAATTTTTGAATGAAAATGAAACAATGTTGTAGTTGTTTAACGTGAGTGAAGTAGTGAAAAGTTGAATGCGAGCGAGTTCTTATTTATTTTAAACTTGTGCATCAATCAACATAGTCACGGTAGGCAAAAAAGTTTTTGAATTATAAGAAAAATATTTTTCAAAAGGTGAAAAGTGAAGGTTTAGTGAAAAACCATTGCTATTTTCTATTATCCGTATTATTATTATTAGTAGTAGTATTGAAGATTGAAGACTGATCTAAAGTTCTGATTTGAGAAAGAAATGAAATGAAAGGGAAGACAAAATATTACAGTAATCAAAATTTATGATAAAAGGAATATATAGATTATTTAAAAAATTACTTTAAAAAAGAAGAAAAAATATTCAGACAAAAAAATTCCAAGAACTCACGTGACGTAATTTGAAATTTGGTAAAATGTTAATGAAAACGGTGATCATGTAAAATATAAGCAACCAAAATAAATGTAAATGAATAAATAAGTAAATAAATGAATAAAAGTTTTAAAAGATTTGATCACTGATGTTCAATGTTTGAAAAGTAAATTTTTGAAATATTAAAAAATAAGTAAATTGATAATAAAAATGCACAGCCAAAGTATATGCAAACAACATAATGCCGGACGTTGATCATATCATAATCATTATTCTATTGCTTACTTTTTTTCCATGTGGAATTGAATTTGTGTTTGTAAGAAATGGGAAATGGTTGTTCTTTGAAGATTTCTGCGAATAGTTCCAGTGGTACGTACATTAGTGTGATGCATAACTTGGATTTCTGAAAACTTGCTTTTTAACATGAAATTAGAAATAAATTAATGATTACAATTCTACTTCATTTTGATCTCACGGATATGAAGTATTCAATTTCATATCATGTGAATTTTGAAAGTGAAGTATATTAGTAAAGTCATCTCAAAATGGGGAACGCAAAGACATAGTTTGCTTGTTTTGTTTGTCTGAAGCGCCTATAAGAATCAGAAGTAATATACTACGAATAATATTTTTAATCCTCATGCGGGAGGCGAATTTTACACCTTAATCCGGGCACCTGTCTACATATGTGAACACTTGATTTTTCGTTATGATTAATCCTTGTACATGATGTTAAACTAATTATTTCTTCAAGAAATAATGACAATTTCACGAATAAGTGATTTATTTTATTCATTGCGTGCGCTACACGATATTTTAGTGATTTTGTGGCTGCTACATGTATATTTCTGACATGAATGGCAGCGGTTTCACGTTGATTTTCGACATCCTTGCTCTTGGCATTTTGATGGATTTTGTCGTTTTATAACTGATGTCTTTAACCTTCCTGATTTTNTTCTTCGTCCGTCATCGCATTGAAAACGCCATTGTTCATTCGCCGCACATCGTTCGCCTACAATTATTTCAAATGAACTTCAATAGCAACGTAATAGTAATCACAAGTGAGATTTGCATAAAGTTCATTTCTACTGTTGAACAAGTATCAGATATGTAGTTCACTGTGTTCAACAGACATTGTTCAGGTCATACATAAGCTCAAAGGCAAATTGCTCTCAAATTTACATTCAAACTAGACAACGCCTATGTTTGAAAGGATAACATTCTTTAATATCTAAAAATATACCTTACTCTATAATTAACGCAGAAATAAACTGAGCAAATGCCGTTCATCGCTGCTGTTAGTCAAGACAGTCAACTTAATTCAACTTAAGATGAAGGTAATTTTCAAATTGCCGCCATTTCCATAAAAGGCAGACATTGCGCGAGCAGCGGTAAAAACCTTCTTAAGAACGCTGGATATTCTACTCAAAGATGAACTGCAACATAATATGTACAATGAAGATTTCAAATGATTTGAAAAATAATTCAGATGCACTGCTAAATTCATCAAATGATCATAGAATTAAATGATTTCTGTAGGAAAACGGCATTCCTCTGTTTTGCATAATACAGAACACTATGCGCTTATTGATATTCGATCTGTTCAGTTCAGAATCAAATTGAATGCCATAAGCTAGTGAAAATTGAAAAATTTATCACCTTGTACAGTAAAACCCAGACTATACGCAAAATAGCAAATAATTTTTAACGCTCAACTATATATAATTGAGAATTCTGCTTTAAAAGTATTTCAAGCTTTACGCATATTCATATTGAAACATGTTTAAAAACATTAATGCCCATCCATTTATATCAAAATATCAAGAAAATAAGTTTCAATATTAAATTTTTACCTGAATGCAGTTTGTTGCACTTGGACCTTAGTTACGCACGGACACCGTTAATCGACCATCAATGAAATAGATTGAAAACTATGGATATAATGTTTGCTTTGCTCTCACTTTTCTATTACTAGTAACTTTCTTATCTATGATTTGGCAATTGATATACTGTATATTTACTGTATTTTCAATTGTTAAATCTCATTACATAATATTAAAAGAATTCCTCACTTTGTTTCATTTTATCTGCTTCATCTCCTTTTTATGCTGTCTATTCTGTTGTCATGAAATATGAAATTGTCATTAATGTGAAACATGAGTTGTACGTCTTTCAATGTGGTGCAGTCAAGCCATTTATCAACAATTAGATTAATAGTTGCACATTCGCATATATTTTCACTTTATTGCTTTGTGATTCATGCCTAAATTTCAGATATATTCTAATGTCCTGTATTGTGGCTTGTGTGCTTTTTTGCTCACAACCAGACGTCCGATGATTTTCTGCCATGCATCATATTCCCGCGTTAGACCAACAAAAAGGTCAGCCTAATTAGCATTTAGAGTTTTTTTCCAGTAGCCATCACAAATGCACTTTCCATCCACTGCTTCTCTATTTTGCACCTATTTTCCCAAACTCTGCCTACTTTATCATTAGCAAATTTCTGTATCCCATCTCTTATTGGTTGTCACTATGGCGCGTTCTATTTGTACAGCTTGCCTGTACGATTCCTATATAAAATCCTCTCCTTCTCCTCCTCATAATCCTCCAAATCCTCCTCCGCCTCCTCCTCCTCCCTTCTTCCTTACATTTCAACTCCTCACTCCCATCTTTCTTTTTCTCTCTTTTTACGTCTCTTTCTATTTCTCTTCACGACTCACTCATCCTCTCTCTCTTTTCCAACCAACCTCCCTCTTAACTCGGTCACCCACCCAATACCCCCTCCAACCACCGTTTCAACCCCGTAATCCCTAACATCTGTGACTGCAGAGTTTATTAACGATAGTGATGGAATGCATTATCGTTTTTAAAATATTATTGATCCCTTAATGATTCTCTTCTGTGTTTTTTCAAGTTTTCATAAAATCGTGGGCCGTGGGCCAGCAGTTCAAAATGGTATCACTGTTATCACTAGTTAGAAAGTTTGTTTGTTACATCACTGGATAAGTATTGAATTTTATCCTGGCAGCAATGGATTGCATCAGCGCATTCTAGCAGGTTTGGAGTCACAGCGCTACCGCCGAGTAGCATGTGTACTTAATATGTTAATCAAAATAAGAATTGCACATGAGCATCAGATAGATACAGTAGTCAATGTGTGTATACGTGTGTTTATGTTATCTGTTAATTATGTGTTGTCCGTTGTTAGTAAAGACCTTGATCTATAAGTGAGTAACATCTTACACGCCGTAAGTAAAAAACTTCTTTCATGATAATGGTTTACGTCAACACCACAGACGGTTTCGGAAGTTCTTGTCGATGCAGTCAACGTGGTAGTTTAATTTGGCATGAATGCAATCATGAAATCAAGAAAATAAGAATATGTAAGTAAACAAATGCTTCTGTGATTACTGCAGTGATTTGCATTAGTGTAATTTGAACAACTCTGAACAAACAGTGAAACCAAACAAAACGCACAGTTTGAAATGATGCGCTTCCAGATTGACAAGCAATATAATATATATGGACATTTCTGGGGTTGCTTTTGAAAACTTGTCAGATATTGCGAAAAAATAAGAAAACACTGCAAATTCATTAGCATTGTTTGTTGTCATCAATAAGTTAATCAATTTTATTGTTAAACATGCATTCTTGTTGTGGTTGGTTTCCCTTTTGCTGCCAAATTCAGTTTTTTAGCCAAATCACGCAGACTTGCCGTTTTCTTATTATCATTTACATTAATCATCACTTACAATTAATATTGATTGTTTCATCTTTATTTGTTCTTATTATAATACAAACAGATCAGCAGCGTTGTCTATCAGCAAAATAATGAACAGTATAATCATAATGATAATCTTGTAACATTGATCAATCTGTTGCTGACAAATTATTGAAAGTAAAAACATAAATGTAGTAATAATAATAGTGATAATAATTGGCAGAGAGACAAATAACAAAATAAAAAATGGGAAATTGAATAATAAAATGGGGGAAATTTTTGAATGAAAATGAAGCAGTGTTGTAGTTGTTTAACGTGAGTGAAGTAGTGAAAAGTTGAATGCGAGCGAGTTCTTATTTATTTTAAATTGTGCATCAATCCGTACGCAAACAAGTTTTTAAATTATAAGAAAAATAATTTTTAAAAGTGAAAAGTGAAGGTTTAGTGAAAAGCCATTGCTATTTTCAATTATCCCTATTGTTATTATTATTATTATTGTTATTATTATTGAAGATTGATCCAAAGTTCTGATATGAGAAAAAAATGAAATGAAAGGGAAGACAAAATATTACAGTAATCAAAATTTATGATAAAAGGAATATATAAATTATTTAAAAATTACTTTTAAAAAAGAAGAAAAAATATTCAAACAAAAAAATTCCAAGAACTCACGTGACGTATTTTGAAATTTGGTAAAATGTTAATAAAAACGGTGATCATGTAAAATATAAGCAACCAAAATAAATGTAAATGAATAAATAAGTAAATAAATNACGATATTTTAGTGATTTTGTGGCTGCTACATGTATATTTCTGACATGAATGGCAGCGGTTTCACGTTGATTTTCGACATCCTTGCTCTTGGCATTTTGATGGATTTTGTCGTTTTATAACTGATGTCTTTAACCTTCCTGATTTTGGTGGCAGTCCGTAGCGGATGAAGGCATCTTTAGTTTGTTCATAGATTATTTGGTTTTGATACCTCACTTCGATGTGTTGTATGACCAGCAGTGCTGAAAGCTCTTTAATTATACGCTTCTTTGTCATGTGATAACTTTGCTGGTGGCTCATCAGTATGAATAAGTTGTTGATGCACACGTCAGCGATGAGGTACAACATCAGGATGGTGTATCTGTTGCTCTTTCTCTTACCTAAAGAGTCTTCTACTCTTGCATCCATGCTATCCATGCTATCTCCTTAACCAAGATTATAGTCATTGATGATGCTTCATCTTTTACCATCTCTCTGGTTGTCTATTTCCAACTTTGTGTGGCATGAAGTCATCAGAAGGACATTGCTATTCTTCCTTGGCACGTAACTGATTATCGTTACTTTTTTGTTCCGCTCATAAACATCAAATGTTGAGTAAAGATCACGTTGGGTATCTTTATGCAAACATGCTGGAACATCACGGCGATGTGCAGAGACTGTGCCTTCAGCTGCAAGACCATGCTCAAGAAGATATTGCAAAATGGAATATGATGTAAAATGAGGGTCCATAAAAATGTTTCTGTTAGAGTTCACAAATGGCTGTGCGAATTGCTCAACAGTGGTGTTTGCTAGTCCAATTTGGCTTTGTTCACCACTTCTGCCAATATGTAACAAACCTTTCAGAGTATAACAAGAACCATTACACCCTACTTTGCTGGTCAAATGGTCAAATGGTCAGTACCTATGTTCGGATACAAAAGTGTCCATCACAAGTTCAGCACAACTGATTATCTTTAGCAATAAATAGCTGCATGCTTCAATCACTCTTAAACCAACGTGGAGAACGTCTAAGAGCACTGACAGACACTCATGATGCACGCTGTATTTATCTTTGGGGTTGACACCCTGTCTGACGGATCTACTCTATATTATCCAGAGAAACATGGGCCACATTGAAGAATGATCAATGTGGTAACCTCAGAGCATTTTAACTACTACTAACACAGAGATTATTTCAATAGAATCATCGTAAAAAGCGAGTGTTTTTATCTACATATGTAGACAGGTGACCGGAATATGAACAGTAAACATAAAACAACAGTTTTTAAACGTCATAGATTAAAGAAGTTAGCTGTAGAGATGGAACATAAATATTTATCGATAGATTTGGAATGAGTAAGGCTAATTTTTGTTATTCAAATTACAGCACTGTTCGGAACATCGTTTGTCTTCACATGTAGACAGATGCCCGAATGAGGGTTAAGTGAATAGTGATAGAAGAAAGCCCAGTTTGTTCACATTTAGTATGTTTGTCCAGTCATGCGAGTAGTATACATCAAGTATCAGCATACATTCTCGAACATCATTTACCTTTTAAACATAGATGACATTCAAAAGTGGAATTATATTTCTCACGTGCCACTGTTTTGTTGCATTTGTTTTCAAATGATAATAATCCAAAAAGTGAATAATATTATTCTAGTCATCTCAAAATGAAAAACACATATGCGTATTCGTTTGTTTTCAGCATCTGATTTGATTATCTGTACGTTAACGATAATAATACTAGTACAGATGCCCTTTACTGTTCTTTTACCGTAATTAAAAATAATAAAGTAATAGAAGAATACCTGCAACACAATATCAAATAGAACTCATTCAAAGATGGTATTGAAGAGCGGAATTATAGTTGAGCACGTCCCTGTAGCAGTAGCATAGCATTAAATTACTGAATATAATAGAAATGCTCTAAAATGATGTTTGATGAAGTAAATTATGCAAATACAAAACTACGTTGCCAATTATTATTAGTAGAACAACCTAATTTTCCATCACTTATAGCATAGTAGCCTAGACATCTTGAACAATTTTATTAAATCAGGAATATCATTACGTTTTTATTTGCACATTTCATATTATGTAAAATTTTATTATTACGCAATTTCTTTCACTGAAATTATATGAAAATATGTTAACCCGAAGCACTAAATATTTCTAAAATAGTCTGGAAACACTTTTAAGTTAACAGAATTTAGCTGCGTAATAATGTGATGCAGTACATTGTATTGCATGAATAATGTTTTCCTTATAATCAATGTTCGAAGTATAATGAATAGTTTTTCGAAACCCAGCTTAAAAATATGATAGAATATAAGTTAAATATGTTAAATAGCACTAATAAAACTTTTCAGGAAACGTTTGCATGGAAATTGTGTTCAGCCTCAATTTATTAATGGGTGCTGTAATTATTAACATACCATCATAATTAATATAATTACAAGACCTGAGATGTAAACGATTGATTCAAGCTACACAATTACGCTATGCCATATTCCTCTACAAGACTGAATACAAGTAAATTTCAAAATGTGCATATCACAGTCATATTATAGTGATAAATAAATGCTGCAAGTGAATGAAAGGTGAAATATCGCTTTTGACAAAATGAAATGCCACATTCAGAAAAGCTGCTAAATTGTTTCATTTATTGTTATGATTACTGCATAAATACTACTTGAATACTTTTAAAAATATAAATAGTATTATACATTTATGTTTGGAAAATGACAAATAGAGTTGTCACAGAATGTCAGCTCTATAACCTGAAATATAATGGATTGAATAATACTGAAAATATTGAATGAAGCTAATCATTTTCACAGAAGCTAATCACAGATTTTAATGGTGAATATCAAAATATAAAATGTTTCAGGTACTAAATTTCGCGCACCCTGGTTATTTTTAAAGAAAGTAACCTTGAGCAACTTTCCAATGTATTCAGATGGGTAAAGTGCCAACTTTACACCTCTCTGTAATCTATCGATATGTAACGCATCTTTGAAGCAAAAGTTTCGAAATTTTTCTTCAAAAATGAGGTGAATTTTTCAGAAAAAATTATAAATCACGAATGGACTTGCTCACACATTCCCAGATTACGAATTTCTCGAGATATTACAGAATAACTGGAACTAAAATATGACATTAATGGTGATGAATCGCATCGGTAGAAAGTCATATTGTTAAAATTTATATAACTGTTTATACTGTTGATGTTTATACTGTTTATGTTTATACTTCATACATTTATACATATATAAATGTACAATGTTTTCAGCAAAAACAGGTTGTAATTTTTATAATATTTGTTCCTGAATTTTGTTTTCGTATTATAGCATCATCAAAATTTCAACTTTTTATTAATGTTGATTCTTTGATTAATACTGATTCTGAAATAAGAATTAGTAAAAATCATAAGATGAAAATACAATTTTCATCCAATGTTGCGTTTCTTTTATCTATAAAAGTCAGATTCAACAACCAGCTATTTCGTCGGAATTTTTCAAAAAATTATCGCCTGCAGTTTATTGAAAATTGATGTACTTGTATCTTACATAATATTGTATTTAGTTATCACCAGGGAAATAAATAAATCGTTCGAATTTTGTGAAAACATGCCATTAGTGATTTTGAAACTATAAGTGAATATCAGAACGGTTTCGAAAGAATTCCGTGCAAGGAGACATTGCTTTACCATCACTTCTTAATTGAATTGTATACATCCCATTTTCAAGTAATTATTATCAACACAAATACTACTTCTGAAGCTCATTTTGTTAAGTGGAATTCACTGACTATTGAAAACCAAAATAAATCAAAATAGCCACAGGATTGGTATCGATGAGAAGCGAATGGAATAATAAAAGTCATAAACAACATTATATTCTACGAAATGAATATTTTTGAAACAAAGCGAAGATATGATAAGCAAACGTTACGACAATACGGTACTAATGAAGGTTTAAGAGAATTAACGTTACAAATTCTCTTCTGTTGAGCATTATAAAAAGATAAATTAATATAAAGTAGTTATGCTGAACTGTTTTTTCCCATTTCTGCTAGTTTTGAACCATCTTCCGACAAATTAATCAAAAAGGGCTGAAAATGAAGGAAAACTGGATTGCCCAAAACAAAGAAATATTGCACAAAACTGCGCAATTTCAACAAATACAACTAGAATTACGACATTGATCTCACAACTAAAATGGAAGTAGCCCAGTTCTGTTTCAAGACAGTTTCAGATTGCCTGCTTTGCTGAGCATTAAGATAGGCACAATGCCAACTTTAGAGACCATTTATTCCACAAGAGGGGGCTTGTTTGAAGAGAACCTTTGCATAACACTCATAACTATCGCTCATCGACATATGACAAACAAGACGGAAAATTAGAAACGAAATCTTTCAAGCACATGAAATATTCAGCTGACTGAAAATCCCAATTCACTATAAAAAAGTGTTAATTAAATAAGAAAAAAATCAGAGAATGACAACGAACCTGGTCGCACGTTTCATGAAAGCGGATTTCAATAAATAATGCCGTAAACGTTGAATCATTATGCGATTTCAGTGCGAACTACTCAAAGGTAATTAAAACCTGTGCGATATACAATACGACATATAATTGCATTTCATTAACTTTTAATAGGAAGTTTCCACTAATACCCGTCAGCAATAGCCGCTGATTGTAATATAATTTGTACCTGTGTTTGGTTTTTGTAGTACAGTAATCTTCAAAATTAAAATTTTTTGTTTACGCAATTTTATTGATTAAAAACGATACAGTAATAAGAATGAATGAAAATGAAACGATTTAATTACAGTTTTCATTTAAAATTGCATTATTTCCCTTCATAAATGACACTTTTGCAAACTGTGCATTGTGTCGAATATCTCAATAAATCAGGGGTTTCGCTTAATTGGTAATTAGTGTGCATAACTGTGGAGCAATACCGTTTGCCCATANGATGGGATACAGAAATTTGCTAATGATAAAGTAAGCAGAGTTTGGGAAAATAGGAGCAAAATAGAGAAGCAGTGGATGGAAAGTGCATTTGTGATGGCTACTGGAAAACTCTAAATGCTAATTAGGCTGACCTTTTTGTTGGTCTAACGCGGGAATATGATGCATGGCAGAAAATCATCGGACGTCTGGTTGTGAGCAAAAAAGCACACAAGCCACAATACAGGACATTGGAATATATCTGAAATTTAGGCATGAATCACAAAGCAATAAAGTGAAAATATATGCGAATGTGCAAGTATTAATCTAATTGTTGATAGATGGCTTGACTGCACCAGAGTGAAATACGTACAACTCATGTTTTACATTAATGACAATTTCATATTTCATGACAACAGAATATAAAGCATAAAAAGGAGATGAAGCAGATAAAATGAAACAAAGTGAGGAATTCTTTTAATATTACTTAATGAGAATTAATAATTGAAAATACAGTAAATATACAGTATATCAATTGCCAAATCATAGATAAGAAGGTTACTAGTAATTGAAAAGTGAGAGTAAAGCAAACATTATATCCATAGTTTTTATTCTATTTCATTGATGTTCGATTAACGGTGGCCGTGCGTAACTAAGGTCCAAATGCAACAAACTGCATTCAGGTAAAAATTTAATATTGAAACTTATTTTCTTGATATTTTGGTATAAATGGATGGACATTAAAGTTTTTAAGCATGTTTCAATATGAATATGCGTAAAGCTTAAAATACTTTTAAAGCAGAATTCTCACTTATATATAGTTGAGCGTTAAAAATTATGAAATAATCCATATTTCAATTTGTTATTTTGCGTATAGTCTGGATTTTACTGTACAAGTTGATAAATTTTTCAATTTTCACTAGCTTATGGCATTCAACTTGATTCTGAACTGAACAGATCGCATATCAGTAAGCTCATAGTGTTCTGTATTATGCAAAACAGAGGAATGCCGTTTTCCTACAGAAATCATTTAATTCTATGATCATTTGATGAATTTAGCAGTGCATCTGAATTNCGAGTGTTTTTATCTACATATGTAGACAGGTGACCGGAATATGAACAGTAAACATAAAACAACAGTTTTTAAACGTCATAGATTAAAGAAGTTAGCTGTAGAGATGGAACATAAATATTTATCGATAGATTTGGAATGAGTAAGGCTAATTTTTGTTATTCAAATTACAGCACTGTTCGGAACATCGTTTGTCTTCACATGTAGACAGATGCCCGAATGAGGGTTAAGTGAATAGTGATAGAAGAAAGCCCAGTTTGTTCACATTTAGTATGTTTGTCCAGTCATGCGAGTAGTATACATCAAGTATCAGCATACATTCTCGAACATCATTTACCTTTTAAACATAGATGACATTCAAAAGTGGAATTATATTTCTCACGTGCCACTGTTTTGTTGCATTTGTTTTCAAATGATAATAATCCAAAAAGTGAATAATATTATTCTAGTCATCTCAAAATGAAAAACATATATGCGTATTCGTTTGTTTTCAGCATCTGATTTGATTATCTGTACGTTAACGATAATAATACTAGTACAGATGCCCTTTACTGTTCTTTTACCGTAATTAAAAATAATAAAGTAATAGAAGAATACCTGCAACACAATATCAAATAGAACTCATTCAAAGATGGTATTGAAGAGCGGAATTATAGTTGAGCACGTCCCTGTAGCAGTAGCACAGCATTAAATTACTGAATATAATAGAAATGCTCTAAAATGATGTTTGATGAAGTAAATTATGCAAATACAAAACTACGTTGCCAATTATTATTAGTAGAACAACCTAATTTTCCATCACTTATAGCATAGTAGCCTAGACATCTTGAACAATTTTATTAAATCAGGAATATCATTACGTTTTTATTTGCACATTTCATATTATGTAAAATTTCATTATTACGCAATTTCTTTCACTGAAATTATATGAAAATATGTTAACCCGAAGCACTAAATATTTCTAAAATAGTCTGGAAACACTTTTAAGTTAACAGAATTTAGCTGCGTAATAATGTGATGCAGTACATTGTATTGCATGAATAATGTTTTCCTTATAATCAATGTTCGAAGTATAATGAATAGTTTTTCGAAACCCAGCTTAAAAATATGATAGAATATAAGTTAAATATGTTAAATAGCACTAATAAAACTTTTCAGGAAACGTTTGCATGGAAATTGTGTTCAGCCTCAATTTATTAATGGGTGCTGTAATTATTAACATACCATCATAATTAATATAATTACAAGACCTGAGATGTAAACGATTGATTCAAGCTACACAATTACGCTATGCTATATTCCTCTACAAGACCGAATACAAGTAAATTTCAAAATGTGCACATCACAGTCATATTCTAGTGATAAATAAATGCTGCAAGTGAATGAAAGGTGAAATATCGCTTTTGACAAAATGAAATACCACATTCAGAAAAACTGCTAAATTGTTTCATTTTTTGTTATGATTACTGCATAAATACTACTTGAATACTTTTAAAAATATAAATAGTATTATACATTTGTGTTTGGAAAATGACAAATAGAGTTGTCACAGAATGTCAGCTCTATAACCTGAAATATAATGGATTGAATAATACTGAAAATATTGAATGAAGCTAATCATTTTCACAGAAGCTAATCACAGATTTTAATGGTGAATATCAAAATATAAAATGTTTCAGGTACTAAATTTCGCGCACCCTGGTTATTTTTAAAGAAAGTAACCTTGAGCAACTTTCCAATGTATTCAGATGGGGAAAGTGCCAACTTTACACCTCTCTGTAATCTATCGATATGTAACGCATCTTTGAAGCAAAAGTTTCGAAATTTTTCTTCAAAAATGAGGTGAATTTTTCAGAAAAAATTATAAATCACGAATGGACTTGCTCACACATTCCCAGATTACGAATTTCTCGAGATATTACAGAATAACTGGAACTAAAATATGACATTAATGGTGATGAATCGCATCGGTAGAAAGTCATATTGTTAAAATTTATATAACTGTTTATACTGTTGATGTTTATACTGTTTATGTTTATACTTCATACATTTATACATATATAAATGTACAATGTTTTCAGCAAAAACAGGTTGTAATTTTTATAATATTTGTTCCTGAATTTTGTTTACGTATTATAGCATCATCAAAATTTCAACTTTTTATTAATGTTGATTCTTTGATTAATACTGATTCTGAAATAAGAATTAGTAAAAATCATAAGATGAAAATACAATTTTCATCCAATGTTGCGTTTCTTTTATCTATAAAAGTCAGATTCAACAACCAGCTATTTCGTCGGAATTTTTCAAAATATTATCGCCTGCAGTTTATTGAAAATTGATGTACTTGTATCTTACATAATATTGTATTTAGTTATTACCAGGGAAATAAATAAATCGTTCGAATTTTGTGGAAACATGCCATTAGTGATTTTGAAATTATAAGTGAATATCAGAACGGTTTCGAAAGAATTCCGTGCAAGGAGACATTGCTTTACCATCACTTCTTAATAGAATTGTATACATCCCATTTTCAAGTAATTATTATCAACACAAATACTACTTCTGAAGCTCATTTTCTTATGTGGAATTCACTGAGTATTGAAAACGAAAATAAAATAGTCACACGATTGGTATCGATGAGAAGCGAATGGAATAATAAAAATCATAAACAACATAATATTCTACGAAATGAATATTTTTCAAACAAAGCAAAGATATGATAAGCAAACGTTACGACAATACGGTATTAATGAAGGTTTAAGGGAATTAACGTTACAAATTCTCTTGTTGAGCAATTCAGATTGCCTGCTTTGCTGAGCATTAAGATAGGCACTGTGCCAACTTTAGAGACCATTTATTCTACAAGAGCGGGCTTGTTTGAGGAGAAACTTTCCATAACACTCATACCTATCGCTTCTTATCGACATATGACAAACAAGACGGAAAATTAGAAAAGAAATGTTTCTAGCCCAAGAAATATTCAGCTCACAGAAAATCCCATTTCATTATAAAAAAGTGTTCAGTAAATCAGAAAAAAATCAGAGAATGACAACGAACCTGGTCGCACGTAACATAAAAGCGGATTTCAGGAAATATAGCCGTAAACGTTGAATCATTATGCGATTACAGTGCGAGCAATTGAAAGGTAAATGAAATCTGTGCGCTTTACAATACGTCATATAATTGCATTTCATTAACTTTTAATAGGAAGTTTCCACTAATACCCGTCAGCAATACTCCCTGGTTGTAATATAATTTGTACCTGTGTTTGGTTTTTGTAGTACAGTAATCTCAAAAATTAAAATTTTTTGTTTACGCAATTTTATTGATTGCAAACGATACAGAAATAAGAATGAATCAAAATGGAAATATTCAATTACAGTTTTCATTTAAAATTGCCTTATTTCCCTTCATAAATCACACCTTTGCTAACTATCCATTGTGTCGAATATCTCAATAAATCAGGGGTTTCTCTTAATTGGTAATTACTGCGCATAACTGTAGAGCAATGCCGTTTGCCCATATGAATAAAGAATTTAATAATTCGTTGCACTTTCCTAGAGGCACGCCCTTCCTTCTGCTGACATTATGAATAAATATGTCGAATGGTTTGAGTAAATACGCAGCGTGATCACATAAACTTGTCTTAAATTGTTAGTTTATCTTATTATAACTATTTGGAATTAATTATTATGCCAAAAAACAGCATTCCAAGGTCATTTCAGAAGCGTGGTTACATTAGAGTGAACTAATTGAAAACAAAGTCAAATAGCCACATTCTTGGCATCATTGAGTAGTAAAATGAATGATTAACATCATGAGATGCATATTATTACGTGAAATTATAGTTTTTTCAGAAATTGAACATATCCAAGGAATACGTTATGATGCGCAGGTATTAATAAATGTTACCAGTCATAGTGTCAGATATTCATTTCTGATTGTCGATTAAATGAAATAGAATAATGATAAACAAAGGAATTGAAGTTTTCATAAACAATACAAGGCGTACTGAGACAACTTTCATCATGTTAATCGAAAAGTAGGGAAAATGAAGGAAAAATGAGTTGCTCAAAACAAAGAAATATTGCATAAGACTGCGTTATTTCAACGAATACTTCACT